>CAUYSK010059507.1:0-120639 GCA_963575035.1 Avahi laniger | reverse complement strand
GGCAATAATATTTTAGATGACAAAATCAAAATTCAAAATTATCTTAACAGGTGAAATCTCAGCAGAAGAGGATTATCTTATATAAAAGGGACAGATGTGATATTTTGCATTTACAATCAGACTCTGAAAGAGACCATTTGATTCAACAGCTGTCAGCTCACACCAAATTCCTGTCTATTCCACAGATACCCCACAGGAATCCTGCCCTGTAATCCTCAAAGCCACCCTCCAAAGTAGGCATTGTTGTCCCTGTTTTATTTTATTTTTTTTTTTTTTTAGAGACAGGGTCTCACTGCTGCCCTTGCATAATATACTTGCGGGATCTGATGATTCAGTTTAGAAACTTGAAACCTGTGGGTCACAACAATACGAATACATGTAACACTATTGAACTGTACACTTAAACATGTTTCAGAGTATAAATTTAGTGGTATGTGACTATAACCACAATTTTTAAAAACCTCCATACTTTCATGGGGGTCATTGGTGTTTTCTTGAAGTTATTTCTAGAAAGGGACCTTCAAAGACCTACTATTTGAGTATAGCTACAAAGAAATAAAACCCTCTTCTGACAAATTTAGACCTTGTTCTGAAAGCTCACGAGGAACGCGAAGTCCCTTAGAGAGAAATGGCTTGCCCCCATGGTAGACGTGCACTGACTTTCCTAGGCACCTTTCTTTGCATTTAAGCCGAAATCCTCATTGCTGTGGGATACAGTGAAGCCCCGCCTACCATGCAGCCACACGTCAGGAAAGATGGGCATGAAAGCTGCTCTTTCAGAGCTCAGAGTTGATCTTATTATCTCCAGCAGTTTTCAATCTACTTGAAAATTAAAGGAGAAAAAAAATCCTAACTGGCGGGATTTCACTCTGTACACGGCCCTTTTATATAAATGTAGCACCCGCCCATCATAAAGCAGTGACTCCTTTCTGGAATCTCATTTCATCACTGAGCTAGCAAATGGACCATTTGTAGATTTTAAACAACACAAATAAGTGGTTTAAACCTTATTAAGAAAATACATGAGATAGCTTCAACACTTATGGCAGAGACATTCTCTGTTGATGAAATAATGAGGTTCTGAATAATTACTGGGAGGGGAAACTCCCATTGACTCAGCACTTATTGATTGTGGGCACTGTGTTGGCCACTTTACTGTATATGGAGTATCTGATACACGTCCAGATCTTTTAATTTTTATTGCAGTCCTGAGAGATGGATGCTGTGGGGAATTAGGGTTTTGGATCTGCAGGCAAGATACTTGCATCAATGTGAAAATTAAATATCTGTGGTGGAACAGGGATTTTTTGTGTCCCACGACCTCAAATGTCATGCCCCTTCTCCCAGCCTCATGAAAGGCTGGGCCCGTGGCCAGGAATGTTGGGAGATGAACCGTGTGGGCTGTGGAGAGATGACCATGCAGGCGGCAGTGTCAGGGCTGGGGTCTGTGCTCACGCGGCGTGGACCACCTTTCTCGCAGTCCAGCATCATGGTTTCAACCTTCAGCTCAGCAAATGCACCTTGATTTTTCCATGTCCCCCAAAGGGGCTTCTTGTCCCTGTCCTTTAAGTCCGCAAATGTGCACTATTGGTCTCAGTAGGAATCAGACCACAGAGTGGCAACATCAGGCCTGAAAGTTACCTTGGCAACCGTGTGGCTGCTCCTCCCTATTTGACAGGGAAGGAAACGGAGTCCTAGACGGAGAACACTCGGTAGACAGAGGTACAGATGGGACAACTAGCCCACCTAACTGGATGGAAGAAGAAAGGAAGCTAGTGCTAACAGGTGTTTACTCAGCGTCAGACCGTGGGCTGGGGCTGCGCGTATTTTCTCTCATGTGATCCTTTGAGGTCAATGTCCACACGTCCAGTTTAACAGGTGAAGCTTACAGAGATCGCGCGGCTTGTTCGGGGTAACACTACTAGTGAACGGCAAAGGCAGAACTCGACCCCCAGACTACCAGCTCTCTGCTTTCCCACAGCACACCATCCGCCCCTCTGTCCCCAGCGAGAGCCCACCGCGAGGCCCCGTCTACACTTCTCCAGTCTGCCTCCTGGCCGGAGTCCCACGAGGCTGTAATATGAACCGAGCAAGGGCGGCGAGCGTGTTTCTCTGTTTCTATCTTTCTGGACAATTTGTTCCGTAAGTGCTTGTTTTCAAACAGCTCAACCTCTCTCCCCCAGGGCTTCCACGCCGCTTTCCTTCGGGGCGGTGTGAGCTCTTCCCGTTGGCGATTTTCTCAGATCCGTCTTTCTTCACTTGCTGAGCCTGTCATAAAGTATTTTAGGGAGGTTGGAAATTATCCTCACGAATAAGCATGTAAGGAATCTGAGCCGGACTTGCCAGGAATCTCGGCATTTATTGGGTTTTCTCTCTCGAAACAGGAGGTTTGGAGCCCACATGTCAAATTTCTCATGTCGCTGTTCTTCAGAGAGTGGATTCACGGCGCAGTAAGATTGTAGATGCTTTGAGCTGAAAATGGCCTTAGTAATAATTTACTTGCCATTTTCAGATGAGCAAAGACTGGAAAAGGTGGCATGAAATGTCCCAGGTCACCTAGATCATTGGCAGAACCAAGGCTAGGACTCATATTTCTCGAAACCCAGTTCGTGTCTTTCCACTATACCACACTGCTGTGGAGGAAACCAGACTTACGTATCCACCCACCAACCCACCCATCCATCTAAATCATCCCTGACAATAACACAAAAGGCAATTCCACCCAAACAGGCAGAGTTTTTCCAAGTTAAAAAACATTTTCCAATTAAAAACATTAACACTAAGAGTAAGAGTCACTTCGAAAGATTAATCGGTCCCTAGAGCATTTTGCATGATGAGGTTGGATGGATAGCTCAGTAATGTGAAAGTATTTATTAACAGTATTGCAAAAGTCATATGAAATCGTGGCCGTGGCCATCATCCATCACAATGTGGTATTACGTGGATTTAGAGGCTTTTCTACACAAGAGAAGAATTTTGATGACAACTTTTAACATCTTGTAATAAAAAAAACCCACCACGATGCATGCATCTCATGTTTATAATTTTTAAAAAAGCTGACAGCTTTGTGTGAAGTGCAGAAGATGATAGAGAGGAAGTGGATTTTAGAATTTCACAGACTCTGAGAATTAGCGGGGGCCTTAGATTAGAAATGAAGGAATATTGAGCTTGGGATCCAAAGGCCTGGGTTCGAGTCTTGTCCACTACTAACCTGCTACATATTCTTGGACAAGGGAATTTGTCTTTTCAAGTCTCTCACTTGCTATCTGAAAATGGAATTAACAACATCAACCTCACGGGGTTGTGTGAGAACTAAAGAAAAGTGTGAACTCTAATTGAGCACTTACTATGTGCCAGGAATGGTGCTTTGAGTTTGATGCAGTGTTATCTCATTTGAGGATATGGAAGAGAACCCCGTGTATACGGCGAAGCCCCACTCAAGTTCAAAGTGTGGACGTTATCAACATCCTTCCCATGTACACCCACGTACTCCCCTCTCTTCACTGATGATCAGATATGTTGGCATTAATAGTCACAATGTCCCATCACTGGGGGACCCCAGTACTGCTCCCCCTAGGACGCGGTAGTTATTAGGTACTTTCCAAAGAGATCCAGGGCACAGTCTTCCCTCTTTTCTGCCACCACCATGAAGACGATGGGCAGAGGGATCCCGGCACCTCGACCTTCTCTGTTAGCTCCTCTCTGGCTGTACCTGGATCACTGTCATGCCTGGATTCAGAGCTGCTGTCCAGTGCCCCAGGCCCCTGGGGGAGTTTATCTACTTCTATACCCACCAGCGATGAGCCCTGGGGACCTGCACCCACCCCCTTCCCTGTTTTAACCCTTGGCCTGCACGACGCTGCTGAAGCATCATCCTGACTTGCTCCTTCCTTCCACTGCTTGAACATCCCTGGGGCTGGGCTGCCTTCAGTGGTTTGGTGGGCTGGAAAAACATCTCCTTAGCTGCTATCTCAAAGCTCCTTCGTGCTACCTAACATCCAAGCTTGCTTTGCCTCCCTCACTCTTAGAAGGATCTCTGTACTCACTTCACCAAGAATACGAGAGCTGTTTAGCACGAACTCCATCCTCTGTACCCTGCGGTCGTTCTGCACCTGCATAGTTTCCTCTAGGATCAGCGTGAGAAGCATCCCTCTCCCTGCTCAAGGTGACCTGACCCCCTGCATTGCATTCTGTCCCCTGCTGGTCCTCCCTACACAGGCAGCAGTGGGAGAGGTGCAGTTCTGGGATTCCTTTAAGGACTCATGAGTGATAGGAGTGCCAAATGGGAGGAAGGATGGAGGTCACCTCCTAACTACATAGCCCTTTAAATATTTGAAGACAGATCCCCTTTTCTTAAGGTTTCATTTCCTGTATTACTAAAATCATTCTTCCTTGAATGTGTTTCAGTTTGAATGCATCCAAGGGTATGCTGGTAAATGTTTAACAACTAGTTCTCCAAGGGGGAAAAGAAAGAGTCCACTTTGTAGCGCTTGCCAATTTCCGAGGTGCAAATTCTCCCACTATGGCCCACTTCGGGCTACCAACACGATATCACTGAACACAGAGTTAGGAAAAGGTGTGCGTAATCGGAGCCAATTTCAGTACGCCGTTGTCTGCATTCACCTTGCACTACAGTGCCTGGAGAGGAAAATGACACTGAGGAGGGTTAGAAAAACCACCATTTGTGGCCACTTCTGTAATAACTGATTCAGTCAAGAATTATCAGTGGATGCTAAAATCGCTGAAGGGTTGTTGGGAAGCAATAGACTGACACAGTATCAAAGTGCCTCCCCGCAGATTACTTGTTCATTAGAGGGAACAAAAGATACCTTTACAGAGGTAATTGTGGTGGGTGTCACCTTAACCAGACTTACTGTTGCCAATAAAGGAACAAACTGACACAACCTGCCTCCTGAACAGGATTTATAAAGTGTCACTGCCAAGAATGTTTAACCTACATTAATCACGAGGAAACAATTAAATAAACCCAAGTTAAGGGATAGTATACCAAGCCACTGGCCTGTGTCCTTCAAAAGTGTCAATGTCATGAAATACAGTAAAAGACAAGAAGCGATTCTAGACAAAGGAAGACTCCAGAGACATGATAACCACATGTGTGATTCTGGATTGGATTCTGCCTTGGGGTTTTAAAAATTGCTACAAAGGGTATTATTGGAGCAACTGAAGAAAGTTAAACATACGTTATATACTGTATATATAATAATATTGTATCAACATTAGATCTCCTGAATTTAGTAATTACACAGTGGTGATATACAAATGTCCTTGTTCTTGTAAACACATACTATTTATTTAGGGGTGACGTGTGCAACGTACTGTCAAATGGTTCCACAAAAATTAAAATGGTAATAACAATTGGGAGAAAGGGAGAAAGAAAGAAAGAGAAAATATAGTGAAATGTTAATTGATGGACCAAAGTGAAGAGTATACGGGTGCTCATTATAGCTTTCAACTTCTCTGTCGGTTTAAATTTCTTCCAAAATAAAATATTGAAAAGAAAAAAAGGACAAACACTAAGGAGTTGTGTAACCCGCATGAAGCGAAACAGGACTGCCACCTCCCTTATGCCATGTCCTGCGTCTCTGTGAATGTGGCTTTGATCGCAACAGCTTGCGGTGGGCAGCCGTACACACACTTACTCATCTGGAGCATCCTGCCAACTCACACCCTCAATTTTGCTTTGAAAATTGCTGTCAAGCCACATCTCCCTCGTTCTGCATGTTTCCCCACACTAGCTTATCAGGTCTGGGCCATCTGTCTGGGTGTCGGGCTCCTTTGGGTTCTGAGTCTGTAAGCCTTTGAATCCAGTGCAGACCTCTGTGAACCACAAAGGACATAAACATGCCATCTGGGATTGAACTACATATAAGAAAAATTTATTGAGCATACACAATGTACAAAGCAGTGGGTTGGGTAAAAGACATTGACAGTAAATAAATGTGATTTGGTTGGTTTTTTTTTTTTTTTTTTTTTTTTTTGAGACAGACTCTTGCTCTGTTGCCTGGGCTAGAGTGCCATGGCATCAGCCTAGCTCACAGCAACCTCCAACTCCTGCCGACTCAAGCAATCCTCCTGCCTCAGTCTCCCAAGTAGCTGGGACTACAGGTGCGTGCCACCACACCCAGCTAATTTTTTCTATTTTTAGTTGCCCAGCTAATTTTTTTTTTCTATTTTTTAGTAGAGATGGGGTCTCACTCTTGCTCAGACTGGTCTCGAACTCCTGACCTCAAGCGATCCTCCCGCCTCAGCCTCCCAGAGTGCTAGGATTACAGGCGTGAGCCACCACACCCAGCCCAGTGTGATTGTTAATTGCAGCCTTCTGGAAGAAAAAAATCAGGCCTTATACTTCTTGGGTCACCCTATAACACCCCATGGTAGTGAGCACATATTAGGTACTTAGTAAACACCTGATTTGACCTTATGATACAATTAATAATCAAATGTATGGAAAACTTTATGAAATCATTAGCTATCAAAGAAATTAAAGATTTTTTTTAAAAAAAGAAACTCTAAAAATAACAGGACAGTGCTACATCATGCTGGCAAGACGACGGTGAACGTTAGTGTGTTCATATGTGGCTAATGACCGTGCAGAACACTTTTGGAAAGCAATTTGGCAAAACGTATTAAGAGCCATAAAAATGTTCACATCCTTTGTAAAATAATCTCGTTCCTGGGAATTTACCCTAAGGACTCATCCAGAAGAAAGGAAATGCTATAGCACAAAGAAATTTATTGCTCTCTTATTTGTAGCAGTGAAAACCTGGAGAAGTCATGAATGGCAATTAAGAATAATTAAATTATGGGACATCAACTAGATGGACTTTGGTGAAGCCCTATAAAGACAACCGTGAGGTCTGTTCTGTAAAAATGCAGGAAATGCATATGGTATAATAATAAGCAAATACACACACGCACCTACATAAGGATTAAAAGAAAACTGGGATAATTGACAAAAACTGACTTTAAAGCAGCAGATTATGAGCATAGTCCTCCATGTCTACGGGGGATTGGCACCAGGACCCTCCATGGACACCAAAATCCCCGATGCCCAAGTCCCTTAGCTGGCCCTCCTGTATCCGCCAGATCTGCACCCATGCACTTAACCAACTCTGGTTAGAGAGAGGCCTCGAAGGACACCAACCCTGCCAACACCTTGAACGTGGACTTCCAGTCTCTAGAAGTGTGAGAAAATAAATGTCTATTGTTTAAGCTGCCCAGTCTGCAGTGTTTTGTTACGGCAGCACAAGGAAGCTGATGCAGACCATGACAGACAAGCCAGCCGGGCAGGGCTGACTCAGCTCTAAGAGTCTGACCAGAGCCCTAGACACAGTGGCTTGGTCATTACGGACACCACCAAAGTGTGCTCAGGGCCAGAGAGAATCTGATGAGGCTTTTTTTTTTGCCACCTTCAGCCCCATGAATGGAACATCCACCTTTCTGATTGGGTGGGGGGGCTGGGAATCAGCATTTCTAATAACAACCCCCTCCGGCCCCATTTCTGTTTTAGCAACGTAGTTGAGCTGAGATCCTATAGGATGATTAAATCCATTGCCCCCTTAGCTTTTGTTTGTTTTTCTCTATTCTCCTTCAGCCTCTTCTGTCCCTCCAGCAAACGAGGTCCCAGGTGGTCAGAATGTCCTGTTGGACTTTCAAGTGTGAGCTGGTTTAAATATCCCAAGGGCAGGCAATTCTGCTTCTGGGTCGGCTCCCAGAAGAATCGAAAGCAGGGGTTCGGACAGACATTTGCACATCATGTTCACAGCGGCGTTATGCTCGATCGCCGAAAGGCGGACGCAACCTAAGTGCCCTCCCACTAATGACTGGATGACAAGATGTGGTCTGTACGCACAGGGAATGTTACTCAGCCTTAAAAAGGAAGGAAATGGTGACATATGCTTCAACATAGATGCATCTTAAAGACATCATGCTAAGTGGACTAAGCCAGTCACACGAAGATAAATACTGCATGGCCCACTGACATGAGGTCCTAGAGGAGTCAAATCCACAGGGACAGAAAGTAGAACAGGGGTGCCAGGGCTGGGGGAGGGGGACTGGGGAGTCAGCGTGTAACGGGTGCAGAGATGAGAAGAGCTCTGGAGGTGGACGGGGTGACTGTTGCTCAATAATGTGACTGTACTTAATGTCACTGAAACTTACACTTAAAAATGGTTCAAATGGTAAATTTTATGTTCTGTGTATTTTACCGCAGTAAAAGAATTCCAAAGGGTAACGAAAGAGGGGAGCTGGGTGGGGTGGGGGCGGGAAGACAGACTAAGCCTCCGGCTGGGCCACAGGACTCCTCCCCAGGGCGAGGGTGGCGCGCAGGGGAGGGTCTGGCTGGACCAAGCAGGCGCTCCAGGCAGCAATTACTCACACTCGGCCAGTCCCACCCAAGGCCACATGACAGATGGGCCCGCTGGAATGGCCACAGCGAAGCCCAGGCTCAGCTTTCACAACCGAAGCTTCGGGGCCTGGCCTGGGGCCGGAGAGCTGGAGGCTTCTCTCCCCTCCCCCATCTGCTCTTCCATCAGATAAAGACACCACGAGGCCTGGGGTGCGACCCTTCCGTGGGCAGGTCGGGAGGCCAGGCTGGAAGGGCAAAGCCGGGGCCCTGTGTCAGGGTTTGTGTGTCTGGGGACTGGAGAGCTCCTCAAACTGGCTGGTCCCACGGGGCTTGGTGGGTAACATTCCCAAGTCCTTCGCCAAGGAAGAAAAACAAACAGCTGAGAGCAGGCAGCTCTGGCTGCGGGACACGTTCCAAGACTGAGAGGGGAAAAAGAACGTCTTCCAGCCCCGAACGCCTAGTTAAATGGAAGGCAACGGGCTACATTCTGGAATGGGCACTTTTCCATAAGCTCCAATTTTATCAAGGAAATTTAAAAATCCATCCTTGAGAATTCATGCATTTTGCTATGTAATTTGCAACGTGATATTTCAGCCCTTTTTGTGCATCTGTGTGTATGGTTTAGACTATAAAAGCAGACGTTATAACAGTGCACACGGCCGGGCTGTGTGAACCAACCCCGGTGGGTGGAACAGAGCGCTGGCTTGGCACCAGCCTTCCTTGTGGGAACTCACCCTCCTGTCCCTCACTACTGGGTGCCTCAGTTTCCCTCTCGACTTCTTGCCAAGAGGCCAGTGGTCTGGTGAACAGAACGGTGAACTTTGGAGACCTGAGGCCCAGGCCTGTTCTGATCACCTATGGGTAGAGCCCTGCCTGCCCAGAGCTCTGGTTTCAAGCTGATCTGTGGTCACTCTCTCACTGGGAGCCGAGTGGCAATCGCTCGGGGACAGTGGGAGTTAGTGGGATGAGCTCTTGACTAGGAAACTGGAGTCCAACCTCAACCACCAGGGCTATTTAAATTCAACCAGCACCTACTGATATTTTTTCCTATGGGTATGGTCAACGTCGTTGGGCTTCAGTCTTGTCATCTGTAAATGGGGATAATGATGTCTCCCAAACAGCACTGGGTGAAGATCAAGTGACCCATCGGATGTGAAATATAATGGTTACTGTAACATAACAGTGCCATTGGGTGAGGCTGGCAGCTGCCACGTGGGGAGGTGGGGGCCCCTGGGACACTGCAAATCTGGCAGCTTGGGAATCAGGCCATTGTGGCTGCACGTAACTCAGGGTGTGGGGACAGGCAGTGGCGTAGAATGACCCCAGACCGGTAGAAGGGCTTTCCCCCAGGGAAGCTGTTATGCCCGTGGTGACCGGAGCCAGGTTGGGGAGCCCCTGCCTGCCAGGGCTTCAGGTCCGGGTCATCCCCCACTGCCTGCCTGACAGGGTCATGGACACGGGCCTGGCTTCCCGGGGGCTGCCGTGGGGCAGGGGCACGGGAGGAGCCACTGTCCAGCCCAGAAAGAAGGGCTGTGCAGAAAGTTCTGAAGCTGCAGTGAGCTGGCTGGGCTGATGTGGCTGCCAAGAAGGAAGCAGCAGGCTGGTCTTGGGCAGGCCCGACAGGGCGCTGGGCAGAGACCCAAATAGGCATCAAGAATGTGCCCAACACACCATTGCTCCTCAAGGGGAGATCCGGGCTGGGAGCCCTGAAGCAGCCGCGGCAACGCCACCCGCTGGCCGCCTAGGAGTGAGTCCTCGCAGCCAGGGGAGGGCCAGAGCCACCGAGGAGGGGAAAGGGCTTAGCGTATTCCCACTGCCAGCTAGAGGCCAGCCCCATGGTCTGTGGCAGTGGCACCAACACCCTCATTGTTGTTAAGTCACTTGTGTCTGGCATTGACAAGAGCCAGACCATGAAGGTGTCAGGAACATGGACGTCTACCCGGAACCTGGCCCAGGCCCCTGTCTTGAGAAGAGAACCTCGGCCCCACCCACCCCCACCCTGCACCACAGTGGGCCTTACGCCCATGCCTGGGGACACCCCAGCCTGCACACCGAGTTTCAGCCCCAGCCCCCACCTGACACCTGCGAGCAGCTCCCCGTTGCCACCCTCTGCCAGCAATGGGTTTGCCCTCAGCAGGGCGGGCCAAGGCCCTGGAAGAAAAGCTGAGCACTCAGGAAAAGGGATTCCACAGCCCCGGGTCCCCAGGTGTGGCCCAGAAGGAAGGGACATGGGCTCCAGGTGGGGATGTTCTCTCACCCCCAAGGACGTATTACCTTATGGGTTGGGATATGGCCAGATGAGGGACACAGTGGGGCCCTCTAATGTGTGGGGACCAAGGCAGGGGCTCCAGTCCAGGTACCTGGGTCTCAGGGTGACACTGACCTTGTCCATCCTCAGCAATGCCCAGGAAGCCAGTGCTGATGTTTTCCCTTTAACATATGTTAACAGACACCATCTACGCAGCTGTGCAATTGATTTAAAGGAGATCTGCTAGAAGATGCCTGAGTGCTCAGCTCTGCCAGAAAAATACAGGTCTGTGTGGGCTGAGGAGTTTACTACGTAGACCTCTCCAATAATTGCCGTTATACGATCATATACTGGGACTTGCTCCTTCCCAAGAGAAGTGATGGGTGCTCCAATATGCTGTCGTATGTAAGGGTCACCACATTACTCAGAGGACGGCATGAGGGGTGCAGGAAGCTGGGGCTCAAAGACATTAAGTAATTTGCCCAAAGTCTCAGTTTTTAAAAAGGAACAGAATGGAATCAAAACCCAGGTCCGTGTAATTCCCAAATCTAGGCTATGTGGATGACATGGAGGGTGACACATAACACGAACATGGCCCCTGCCCTCAAGGGAGCCACAGTTTAGTGGGGAGTCGGACGTAGGACACCAGCATCCATACAAGAGCAGGACGAGCGCTGCGCTAAACGCACAAAGGAGAGCACCGCGGGAGCCGGTGCCACGTTCCTCCCGAGGACCTGGAATTGGTAAGAGCTGAGGGGGGCTTTGTAGGCCCCGTCCAGAAATTCTCAACCTACAGTCCCCATAGAACCTCTAAAGAGCCCCAAAGTAGAAATGGGTTTTCTCTTTGGCCAACAACTAGTGACCATTGATGTGTCCAATGATCAGGACCCCAAGGCTCCAAGGCACAAGGCCTCCTGCCCAGAGTCACACGGCCAGTGGCCGTGATGGGGCCGAGAGACAAAGGCTAGACCACCGGTGCAGGGACCTGTCCTGCACGGGGCAAGCCCCATGGTGCCCACAGCTACGTGGTGAGGCAGAAGGCAGCGCCCAATCCAGAATGTGAGCATGCCCCATGCTGGGAATGTCTGCTGCACCCACCAGAGCAAGCCAGATCCTTCCTCTTCCTCACAGAGGGTTTCCCAAGATTGAGCTGGAGAAGAGGAAGCCCAGAATGCTTCCTTTGCTGTGTGTGTGTGCACGTGCATGTGTGGTGTGTGTGTGTGTGCGTGCGTGTGTGTAACCAGGAATGACTTCCAGCATATTGATATGCCCTGGTGGACTGGGTTGAATAGCGTCTCCCACACACTCATGTCCACCCAGAACCTGCGATGTGACCTATTTGGAAACGGGGTCTCTGCAGATATAATTGAGTTCAGATGAGCTCAGCCTGGACTGGGGTGGGCGCTAACCCGATGTGATCTGTATCTTCCCAGGAAGAGGGAAACGTGGACACAGGGACGCAGACACGCCGGGGAGAGGGCTGTGTGAACACCCACAGATTACACTGACACATCAACCGCCGACAAACACCGGGGACTGCTGGCACCACCAGAGGCTGGAGGAGGCAGGAAGGATGCCCCAGAGCCTCCCGAGGGAACACATCACTGCTGGCACCTTGATTTGGGATTTCTGGCCTCAGAGCCGTGAGAAAATGAATTTTTGTTGCTTTGAGTCACCCAGTTTGCGGTACTCTGACGTAGCAGCCCTGGGAAGCTGATACACCTGGAGTCACCGATCACCTCGCAGTGGGAGTAGGTGGGTTTGGGCAGAGTCCCGGTTCACGCAGACCAGGTCCTTGCACAGGCAGCAGCCGGTGGGCTCTCTCTCCACCTTTGCTGCACCTACCCAAAGGCTACGGACCCCGCAGAGCACTGTGCTCTTCTCACAGGTAAGAGGCCCTTTCCTGTGGGCCCAATAGTAGCAAACCATTTACGCATATTTACAAAGATAGAATACTTACAAATCCTGCCATTTCACATAAATTGGTACAACCTTTCTATAAAGCCTTAAAAATCGATGTCCGCTTTGACCTGGCAATACGACCAATAAGAACCAACCCTAAGGAAATGCTTGTCCTCTAAGGACAATAGTCTGTGTCCAGCATTGTTCACGACAGCAAAACACTGGAACAAATTGGAATTTTTTTCCCCTCTCCTGTCACCCCTTCCTGGCCATGACATAAATCCAATTCCTTTTGGGACCAGGCACAGGCCACGCTGGGGTAACAGAAGGGGCCTTTTGTATCAAGCCACAGAGAGAAAGGCAGGCAGGAGCTCGGAGCAGCTCACCTCTGCAGGTTAAACGTTTGATGTGCAAAGACGTCTGACCCTGAAGCAGAGCCGGGAGGGCTGCTTTCCTCCGCCCCTTTCTCTCTTTCCACAACCTCATCCAGAGGGAAACCAGCTGGCCAGAGGCTGACAACAGGGGCCAAAGGCAGGACAGGAGGGGAGGGGACCCGTGGGGCCAGGGGGTTGAGGCCACAGGGGGCCCAAGGAAGGCGGCCTCTCGAGGGCCGGCCGTAGGGTCTGGAGCTCAGAGGCCCACGGGGACGTGCTACAGGGGCCCTTCCCCCTCCCATCCACAGAGGACTCGGTGGCTGTGGGGTACTCCCTCCAGGGCCTGGCCAGCTGCAGATGCTTATGACTCCACTGCTCTACCCTGTCCCGCAGGGGCACAGCTGGGTGGGAGTGTCCAGCAATAGGGACTTCATTTAGAAAACGGTGGCATGTGCGTGAATGGATTTCACATCTTACGTGGTTACGTTATTCACCAAGGTGAGCAATAAGGAGGCTGGGACAAGGGGGACAGGAGTTGGGTCTGGGCCTGTTCAATGGGCCGTCCCCAGGGCCCTGTGCGTGGAGCTCTGTAAGAGGCAGCCGCCTGTGCAGATGGAAGTCAGGACACGCACCAGGCGGCCAAAGCAGGTGCTCGTCAGGAGACTCGGGCCAAACCACTGAGGTGTGCCCCTGATGTGGAAGGAGGGGGAGGGCCTGTGCAGGGAGTCACCAACAAAAAACGGTGTAAGGGGAATCGTGGAGCATTCAGATAGTGATTTCACTCCCACAGAAGGTGGAAGCGTTTGTTTTTCATTAGCAATGCAACAGGCTTCAGAACCAAGAGAGGTGTCGGAAAGCCTGGGTGAGAGTCGGAGTTGAGGGCCGACTGGGACCCCTGAAGAAGGAGGCAGGGCTTCCCGGGGCATCGGAGCCTGGGGTGCAAGTCCCACTCTGTCCTCTCCCCGGCCCCCGCCCCATTTCCAAAGCTAAGGGCAGGACTCATCCTCCCAGCTCCATTTCAATTGTCATTCTGCCTGTCCCTTGCTGGTGTCCTCAAGGCACCAGACCAGCTTCTGTCTGTGGCTCTTCAGGGACCTGGGAAGCCTCCCCTGGCAGGAATCTTATGTCTGGTGAGGGATTAGAAGATTCCAGCCCAGTCCACCTGGGGGAGCATTGGGGACCCCTCCGCCTGGGCAGTCAGCACAATTCTGGAGGCTGCGTTCTTGGGATTAGATTCCTGCGGCTTTTTAAAAGGATGATTTTATTAACGATCCAACAACACTGGAGGAAGCTGAAGGGAGACATGTACACCCGTGAGCCTTTCGCCCACTCCGCTGCAGCGCTGGTTTCTCAAGTCCCCTCTGCCCTAGGCCCTTTTGTGCACATGCTTGTTTGCACAACAGCACTCAGAGTGTAGACACACGCTGTGCTTTTTCCCCTTAACGCGATTTTATAAACACTCTCCCACGTTGCTTCATAGCTATCATTTGAAATGGCTGCGTAATATTCCTGTACCTAGTTACTATGATTTAGCCAAACAAATTAGCTAAAGGTGGCGCGTTTAGGTTCTTTCCAGTTTTGAGTGATTAGGAATAATGTTGCAAAGAGTTTTATTCATGGGCCATTTTCCTTCTCTGTAATCATTTCCTGGAGACAAACGGAATAGGATTTCTGAGCCAAAGGGTATAAAATCCTTTTATAGATCTTAAAAGGACATAGACTTCCTTAAGGAACCCTGCTTGTTTGGACACTCGAAATGGCCACAGCCAATGGTCAGGGGACAAGTGTTAATGGGTAAGTAAGAGATGTCTTTCCTCGGCTCCTCCCGGAAAGATATGGTTTTCCCAAACCCTGGCAGACCACATACTGCAAATGTTTCACAGAAGACGGTGGCCAGACCCTGTTGTTTTTGACAACAGTGAGGAGAAGAAACAAAGCGCTTGCAGACGGCTCCCTCCGGCGTGACTCAGCATGGCAGGGGCTCTTCCCACCCTCACAGGCGGCACTTTCATCTCCCAGAAGTCACTTCAGACACTGTCTTCACTGCCCACCCCGTGTTCATCTAGTGGCTAAGCTGGGGAGGGGGCTCCAAAGACCCCTCTAGCAATGAGTATGCCCAGGACAAGGGGCGCTCGCTCTGGCACCCCCGCTAGGTGACTGCTAGCTCGCATCGGGGCTCTCGCCAGGAGAAACATGGCAGGGACCACTGGGAAAGGTCCACTGGTGTCCCCTGAACTAGAGGGAGGCCAGGCCTATTCCTCTTCCGGGCTCCCTGAGGAGGGGAGCCTGTGGAAGCTGCCACACCAGCAGGGGGAGATGGGAACACGGGAACGGGCCCCCTCCCTACCCCAGCTGTGTCCCTTGGATCACTCCAAAAAGGATCTCAGGCAATGTGGGGCTCTCAGGAAGGAGTGCAGAGAAGGGCAGAGGCCCAGGGACACTGCCAGCCACCGGGTCACATGGGCTGCCCCTCTGGGAGAGCAATTGGGCAAAGGAAGACTCGGATTCTCCGTCTCTGAGGAGGAGGCACGGGGTGAAGCTGGATATTATCTGAACAAAACCAACGCGCCATCTGTCACAGCTATGGGCCACCGGGCTCTGCTGGAACCAGAGAGAGACCAGAGAGAGCCACCGCCCACCAATGTTATAACCACCACCCTGCAGACTTGAGACTAGCTGGTAACCTAAGAAGCCCTCTGCCTCCCTCTCCTTCCTCCTGCCTGCCCCCCTCAAATATCTGGAACCCACTTACACTAGAAAATTATCCATTGTTTATCTGAAATTCAAATTTAACCGGGCTGCTATGTTTTTATTTGCTAACTCTGGCCACTCTACATGACAATGACTGGAGGGGTCCAGAGAGAGATGCTAGGAGGCCCCCAGGGCTTCCGACGGTGTGAACGTGGCAGGCGGGTGAGACAGGCCTAGCGGCACCCCATAGTCTTTGGTTCGTACAATAGACAGATGACGGTGCCATTTACAGCATTGAAGAGGATGGAGGAGAAACAGGTTTGGGAGGGAAAATCAAGAGCTCTGTTTACATGCTGAGTTTGAGATGCTTATTAAATAACCCAGGGGGAATGGCGCAGGAGGTAGTCATATTAGTCTGGAATCAGGGCAAAGGGCAAAGGTGAAGGCCAAGATGGAATCAGTGGAACCTGATGAAGGTAGCTGGGAAGAGAACTCAGTTTAGGAAGGGAGGAGGGCCCAGGCCTGAGCTCCTGCTCGCGCCAAGATTTCCAGGTGAGGGAGGTACGGGCAGGCAGCAAAGGACACCAACGATCACCACACTGAGTTGAATTGGGACTTCCCAGAACATTCTAGTAGCTGGATTCTGAGATTTACAGGGAAACATTTATGAAGCACCTGGCATAAACCAGGCATTGTGACAAGACACTTTATCTGTTATCTCATTGAATCTTTATGATACTGACAATTGATCATTATTCAATTAATGGTTGATTTTAATGATTTTGATTTCGATTTTTTATTATTTTAAAATTTTTTAAAATTCTTTTTCTTTTTCATTCTTTTCCTTTTAAATGTCTGGTTTGGAAATGATTTTTTAAAATGAGGCTCAGAGAAGCTTTAAAAGTTTCCCCAGATCACAGCTTGTAAATGGTCAAGCTGGTCTCTGAACTCAGGTCTGCCCGGTTCCCAACTGTCCGTCCTGCGCTGTGGTTTATGCACATCTGCTCTACCAGTCGGTGCAATCCACATGGCAGGGGCCTCACTCTGTTCCTCTCCATGTCTCCCTGCAGCTCACACAACGCCACGCACACTGTTGGCACTCAATGAGCACTTGCTATTTTGGATTTGATGGGAGAAGGCTCCATGCCCTTAGGCCGGGTCAGCCAAGGCACAATGCCTACAGGATTGTCACAGAAATTGCAAGAGCTCATACCTCCATCTCTGCAAAAGGCGGAGGACCAGACCCTATTGGTCACTCGGCTTCAGTCCCAACCCAAACTCAAAGGCACCAGCGAATGGCAACATCTACTTGATAGCTCTGGGCACACACAGCAGAAGACAGCACCAGAAAGCAGCAGGAAAGGTGGGTTTGGAAGGAGCAAAGGCGGAGCCATGGAGAGCCAGGCGCAGAACTGCAGAAGGAAGTTAGGGCTAACTCAAGCCCATTCCCAGGTTCTGTTTGCTTAAGCAAGGAGCTCCTTTCTTTGGTAAGGTCTGAGTCCTTCACGATGCCTCTCAAGATCCCGCCAATCCCGGGATAGAAATCAAGGCACTCAACAAGTCTGTCTCCCAAGATTCCCATGGAGTCGGCGGAGTGAGGGCTGGGTTAGCACAGGTGGGCGGCAGTTACACAGGTTATAATCACTTAACAGACGTCGATGACACTTCGCACCTGCCAAGCGCGTTTTAGGCAGTTTACACCAGAAGTGAATCCACTTCATCCTCACTGCGACACTTCCAAGTGGGTAGTGCAATCTCCGCCGCTGTACAGATGAGGGCACTAAGGATCAGGTAGGTTGAATAACTTGCCCATGGCCACATAGTAAGTGGCAAAGCCACCATTTGTACCCTGGTGCCCTGCACTTCACCACCAGGCGATACATTCCACCTCAGACCAGGAGGCTGGGAAAAGGGAAGCCCCAGAATAGCATCAGTAGCCCAGACGCTGACTGTGGGCCGCAGGCAGGAACAGGCCACCCCGCTGAGCTCAGGCTCCTCACCCATAAATTGAATATCTTCTGGATTCCTTAGATGGTTATAAGGATTAGATGATAGAACGTACATGAAAATCTTTGAAAACTATAACGCACAATCCAGAGGTGAAGGATGAAGGAGCTAATTAGTGACCAGTGAAGCCTGGAGCAGGGTTGGTAAACGTCTTCTGTAAAGGGCCAGGTAGTATTAATAAATATCTCAGGCTCTGCGGGCCATGCAGTCTCCACCGTGGCCACTCAGCTCTGCCGCTGCGATGTCAAAGCCACCATAGACAACGCATGAGCGGATGAGCATGGCTGCGTTCCAATAAAACGTCACAAAAACAGGTCGTGGCCAGATGTGGCCCTTTGTCTAGAAGGATTGCTGCACGACGTAGCTGAGGTGGGTCTTCTGCCCCATCCTGCCGGATTCCCATAAGGAAGCATTTCACCGAAGCCCCAGAGAGTGAACGGTACTTGCTGAGTTTGCAGGGAGCATGTCGGCCATCTCTGCCCTGCTTTCCTCCCCTCAGGGGTGGCCAGAGGCATCACCCTGGGCAGTGGGCTCTCCCCTGGGGAAGTAGCGAGTCAGAGCTCTCTTGCCCCTTTCTCCTTCCCCTCCCCAGGCCTGAGGCAAGACAGGGGTACCTTCTGCTGGAGCAGCTGATAGAGCCATGGTGGGTGCTGGGGAAGAGTGTGAGCATTCCAGGTGCGAGTGGTCTGAGTCTAAGGAAGAGGCTGGGGTCAGGGGGACTTAAAAGTGACCTCACCTCTTGTCCCAGGACACAAGTGGAGAATTGCATGTCTGGGCTGGTGAGCCCTTGGTCACTTTCCCTGGGGAACTGCACACGTGGCAGCAGGCTATGGAATGAGGATTGGGTTGGGATACTGGCTCAGACATGACTGATGGCACAAGGCTGAAAGGGAAAGATAAATGACATGTGTCCGCATCCAGAGTCAAATGGATCCAGCAGGCTGCAATACTTGGCAGAAACCAGGGTGACGACATTGCACTGGGATTACTGACAAGGTCTGCGTTGAAGTTGAAGCAACAACAAAACCAGCAAAGTCAGTTGTACCAACATCAGATGGGGGAGGCCCCACGAGGCAATGTCTCCTTTGAAAGAGATCTGGGGGTGGGCAGGGAGGGGAATTCACCTGTTCATTCCCCTGCGTAGTACTTTTGTTTGGATATAGGGTTGCGTATTTCTATGAGTTGTCGTTACAAAGGCTCATGCAAACCTAGGCTACATCAACCATCATGGACCTCATCAAAGGTGGTCACAGCCACACACTCAGCCCTGGCCAGGCCACACCAGGGGTACTGTCTGATTCTGTTTACTGCTCATGCCTGCAGCCCGTTGGGAGGGTGGCCACTGTGTTCAGGCGTTCAGTTTAGTTCACCCATTAACGGAGCACCTGCTACACACAGGACATCATGGAAGGCACTGGAAAGACAAGGGGAACAAGAGGTGGTGCCTTGTCACGAGAGCTCTCTTAAAAGGGAGCAGGCACATGAACTGATCATTTCAGCACAATAAGGCAAGCGAGAAGAGAGGGGCCGCACACAGAGGTGTCCCCACCAGGTCTACCGAGCTGCCGCTGCTGGCAGAACCAGGCTTGTTGTCGAGCGGCAGTGAGGATGAGGAGAAAGCCTTGTCTGAGACGTTCTTGCACGAGGAACTAGAAACAGTTGGTGGGATGGTGGAGTAGGAGAAGGAAGGTGTTTCTGTCACTTGCGGTTGTCCTTCAGTGAAAGCACCACGCGGCATCTGTCCGGGAAGCCATGAGGGAGGTTGTGCCAGCCACCCTCTGTGGTCCCTGCTGGGCTCAGCCCCTCGGTGCCATGGGTGGGGTCGGCCTGTGAAGCTGGCTCCCTCGCCCTCTGCCCTGCAGGGCTGTGGTGCTGCGGACACTGTCCTGCTCCTTGGCTCATTGAGCCCTGCGCTGTGACAGTACACCTGGGATCCTCAGACATTGTCTCTAGGTGTCCCCGGTGTGTTTATTGGAAACACATGGGGTACTGGCCCGCACTGAGCGCAGTTCTCTGTTTACAAAGTTGCTGGGTGCTCAGGCTAAACAAGTAGGTCTCTAATCCTTTGCTATTCTGAAAGCAAACTCTCTGATTGTGTGAATAATAATATGTAATATATATTGAGTACTTTTTATGTGCCAAGCACCAAGAGTTTTCATGTACTATTTAATTTAATCCTCATAACACCACGGTACCATTATCATCCCATTTTACAGATGAGGAAACCAAGGCTTTTAGGGGTTAAACTATTTGCCTCAAGACAATAGAGCCATTCAGTGGCACAGCTCTGAACCCACAAGTTTGGCCTCAAAGCCCGTGTCCTAAGGGAATATAGCTATTCTCTTAGAATGCTTGAAAGACACAGAGAATCATAGAACTATCATTTAGCCCATTGTTTTTCAGACTACAGCTTATATTCCATCCATGGATTATGAAATAAATGGATGGGTTGTGATCTTTTAAAAAAATAGGAGACCATCAGCATGCATCACAAACTTCAGTATTATCACAGTTACGTTTCTTTGTGTATATTGGTTGTGATATAAAGTATGTGCAGGCCATGGTCAAAAAGTTTGAGACCACCGATCTTGTCTAAGCTGCTCATTTTGCAAATGAGTGCACTCATATTCAGACGGCAAAGCAATGTTCCCAAGATTACGGAGTGTCAACAGATGACTGGGACTAAGTCCCAGTTTACATTATCAAGGTTAATTGACTGGAAAGAAAACCAAGAGAAAGCAAAAGGAATGATACTAATAGTAGTGATAATGCTACTACTAGCAAAAACAGTAATAACAGCTACTATTTCCACCCTGCTTTAAAGCGGCGTGCCAGCCACTTTCTAAGTGCTTTAGCTATGTTACCTTATTTAACCCTCAGAACAACGCAAAGAGGCAGGTACGTACACTGACTTCCCACATTTTGAAGGGCACTGGCAGGAGTGGAGGGCTGCACAGCAGGCGGAAAGTCCAGCTGAGGGAATAATCTGTGCGGTGCCTGGATTAACCTTCTGATGGGAAGCTGGGATCATGCATAAACACAAGGTATGGTATTTGCCTTTTACTTTGAATATTTGGCCAAGGTGATGAATTGAGAGAAGTCCCATGTGGGCCTCCTAAGAGTAATATTGCGATGTAATTAGATTGGAAATTTATAATATTGGAAAACAGTAAAAGTGAGCATTTAACTCCAATGAGATGGTGCTAATCTGGTATTCAGATGGCACTTGGTTGCCGTGGATACTTTGTCATCATGTTGTAGGACGCATGAGATCTGTGTTGATAAGGAGGTTCTGAAGCTGAAGAGTGGTTTAAACAGATCTCCTGTGCAAGGCGACCTCTCCAGCACATGGCCAGTGGATTCTACCCAAGAGGGGTGTCCCAAGACCCAACAGAAGAACCAGGCGAGCTCTGGTTCACAATGAACCGTGGTTCTCCCGATCGTCTCGGTATTTGCTGAAAGGGAGCGTGGCTGGAGGTCTTCCACCAGGACAAGTGAAGCAACCTGCTCTCTTAGATCAGACAGAGCCTCCTTACTCATCTGCCCCACTGCCAAGTCCCTTCCCTACAGGAGAGGCAGCTGGTGACTACACTCTCTCATTGGCCACCCTTGCCATGCCTCTGCCAGAGGACAACATGATCTTCCAGACAAGAACCTGGGGAGGTGACAGAGACCACAGGCCCAGAGCCAAGAGATAAAGTTCAACCCACTCAAACTTTTTGTTTTACACAGGCAACACAGAACCCAGAAACTTCAGGCTCAGAGGTGATTATAATGATCAGAAACCTCCCCATGTTTCCATCCAGAATGACAAAGGAAGCGTAGCGACATTTCTATTAGATTGGGAAACCATGTCTCACCCTCCTTTCTGAAGCTTCCAGGATGTCGTCATAAACCCCATCTGATCTCCAAGCTGGCGGGAGCCTTTCTGCGTCACTCTGGACAGCGCAGCTTGTGAGAAAATGCTCGTCTGTTTTGCACGGAAATCTGTCTCCTTAGAACATCCACCCATTCGTGCTAGTTCTACCCTCTGTGGTCACACAGAGCATGTCCACCCTTTCCACATGGCAGCCCTCCAGACGCCAGAACAGAATGGTGGCTCTGTGCAAGCCTTCTCTTCCCCAGGAGTCGACGCCCTTCCAGGCCTCCAGGGACCTGCCCCAGGCCCCCCACCAGCCTGATCCCTCTCCTCCATCTGTCACCTAAAAGTTCTTGTTCTGCAGAGCTTTTCAGCATCTGTCACCTCAAAGTTCCTGTTCTGGTTTTCCTGCTGGGCTGAAATGCTTTCCAAACATTCCAGAAATTTGTTATGGTCCTGGCAGCCAAACCCACAAAACCCAGATCCCAGGCTCTCCCTGAGCAGCCCAAAAACATGCTCAAATCATCCTCTGGCTGGCTTGGCCCGTGATAGGTCTTGCTGGACACTATTCTTTGGTCCCTGGGATGAATCGTGAGGGTCTCTCATTGTTGCTGTTGGCCGGCCCCTCCAGGTTGCTGGCTTGGGGAAAGACACCACCCAGATATAGGGCCCTTGCCCTGAGTGTGGAAACCTGAAGGCACTAGCATCGAACATCCCATTACAACACCCAAGTGACTAGTTCCGCTTGATGGAAAGCGAGTCAAGACCCGGGAGGTCCTGGGCATTTGCCTCAGGATTTCCAGCAAAAGGTCATCTGTAAGGGCTGAACCTCCAGATTCCTGCCCTGAGGGTCACTCAAGGACCCCACCCTCAGCACTCACATCAGCTCTGCCTGGCCAGCAGCCTCGCTCCCACCAGCCCCGCCCTCCTCCATGCGCAGCCACACTGGCCCTGTGCGTGCCTCCTCATGTCCACACCCCACCCCAGCGCTTGTCACGTTCCACCTCGAGACTGGGCTCGATCTGCATCACCCTGCCTCAGTCCCTAGGCTGGCATCTCCTTGAGAGAAGCCTCCGGGTCTTATTTAGTTGTGTCCCCAGTCCTAACAGAGGCTGGTGCAAGGTAGGTCCTCATGTGAGACATGTTGGCTGAAATAAACAGATCCCTTAGCCTTACTGTGTTGAGCCCCACCTATGAGAAAGGTGGGAATTGAGCAGCCCATCCTCCGAGTGGGAGGCAGGAGGAGACCCACACAGCCATCTGCTTCACCATCTCCATCCTCACAGGGACCACCGGCGGGTGGTGAGCTCACAGCATGGGACCAGTAGGCCCCCTGTTTGGTCCCTTCTGAAGCCTGAGAGTTCTCCTTCTCCCTGGCTGGAGAATGTGCTCCAAGTCTGAGCCCATCCCCTGTGTGTCTTGCAGACAGAGATTGGGGAGCAGTGCCTGGCTGAATTGGGGCAAAGCCTCCCTATCTGTGGCAAATTGAAGGGGCAGCAGGTTCACCACGATCCCAAGTGCCTCATGACTATTTTAATGTCACCCCAGGACAAGGAGCTAAGAAATGGCCAGCCTGCTCTATGCAAACCATGCCCCAGAAGTCCAGGGAGGCCCAGTAGAACACGCGAGGTACCACGAAGATGCAGGCAAAGTCAGAAGCCACCCTGAGTAGCTAGGTCCCTACTGCCGGACTCAGAGACTTCACAAGCTCACATGGCCCCTGCCAGAAATTCCCACACAAAACAGGCAATGCTGCTGAAGAGCTGTGTCTGGTCGGAAAGACCAGCCAGCTTCTTCCTCTGTGGTTTCCACGGTGACAAGGGCAGTGTTCAGGCCCGTGACAGTGGGAATGAAGAGTAGAGCCTTCAAGTCTCCCTTCCTCATCCCAAAAGGCCGAGACAGAAAACGGCTGCTCTTACCTGCTAAGATAAAGATGCCCACGAGAATCAGGAAGACCAGCAGGTAGAGCCCCAGGACAGCATGCTTCAGGGCCGACAGGGAGCCCAGCTGGGTACAGCAGCTGCCCGCCCGCCGTTTGTGGCACGGACCTGGACAATAAGGGTAAGAAGAGAAAACAAAAAAGACACTTGAAAACCTCATAAGCTTTTTTTTTGGTCTCCTCTCTTCTTGATGCACATAGGTGTTCATGTGGGACCTTTCATGTCCCTTCTGTACATCTGTAACATGGCCATCTTGATGGGGAGCTTTCCAGAAGCATCACAAGATGTTCAGCCTCTAGCTCTCCTCCCACCTCTGTGCTCAGGACCGAGCCAGAGGACACATCCACATGTGCTCACACAAACCACCCTCTTAAGCCAGTTCAGGCAGCAAAGAACATTGAATAGGCTTGGATATGTGTCCTTTAAGAAGCGTCATTGTCCCATGGGACCTGTGGGACATGGAGAGAATTTAAAACAGGAGTTTCAAGCTCAAACTACTACAGTAGCCAGGAAGGGATGGGAACAGCAAACGAGGCCCTGGTGGGACAGAAGGGAAGAGACAGTGCGTGCCCCACTCTGGGAGAGGCTGCCATGCAGGAGTGAAGACCCGGTGCCACTACATCCAGAATTTTCAAGACATCTTCCTATTTCTAAGTGTTGGCAACTAACTCAAAAAACAATACACACCGGGGAGTGCAAACAAAACACATTTGCAAGCCGGTTCTGAGCACCAGCTTACAACCATGGGTTTAGATTTGCTGGTAAACAAGGTAACTGCATCCTATGGAACTACACAAGACTTCCAGCTTCTGCCCAGAATGGAACAGCGAACCATCATCGCTGTAGTGGGCCTTACGGACCATGGAGTCCAACCCCTTGGGTTTACAGACAAAGAACATCAAATGTTAGCAGCAAACCCTGCCTGTGGACTCAAGTGGTCTTTCAGCTGAATTTGTCCTTTAGGGCAGCCTTCTCAGACGGCCCATGCAGAGGCCAGGAAACTTACTAACCTCCGCCTGCTCTGTGGACTGAAAGTGGAAGGGGAGGGGTATATCCCACACTGATGCCTGCAGGTGACATAAGAATTGTGTATTTTCAAAATATGCGTGTCCCTATAATGCTTATTTTCTACCCACTGCAGGTGAGAGCCCCCTCCAGAGGCCTGTGCCTCACTTCGAGAGTGTTGCTATGTGAAATCTGTTGTGCATTTAGAAGGTGTGGGGGCAGAAACAGTTTGGCAAGAGTATCTAGAAAACGTCTTGAAAGACAGTGTCGCATTTGCAATTCCTGGGAAGGTTTGCATTGGCAAGGAGGTACTTCCAGGGCTCTGTGTTACCTCTCAGGTAACATGACTATCTCCTTGGCTCGGGAAGTTTTGTAACCACAAGGGAAATGGTGGTGACTATTGATGCCTTAGCACCCAAACAGTCCTGCCCCCGCCAGAGCTATCGTTACATCAGCAACATTTTCCCACTCACTCCATTTTATTGCAAATACTGCTGTAAAAACAGCTAAGCAGAACTGCCACATAATATTTCCATAAAACATTGGGTACGGTGTGGAACAAGTTGTCAAGAAATATATATTCAATAACCATTCTCATTAATCCTTAAATGTTAGCAAATTTTGAAGAGTGAACTTGATCTTCCTAAGCAAACTAAGACTCAAACAGAGCACATCTTTCTAACTCACCCTAAGTATTCTTTTCTGGGATTTTCTATACCTTTCCACACAGTAGGATCTATAACTGGCTTTGCTCCTAAATATGTAGGTTTCTGGTCACATTTCATCTGTTTTTTCTCGTGAGAGCCGCTAGCTGTCGGGTTACAACTTATCAGAGAAAAGTCTGTCCCTCAAGAGCCAGAATGGCAGAAATAGCATTGTGTGATATTATACAAATATTGGTTTTCTTTCTCCTGATGGTTGTTCCAGCTCTTCTGCTTTGAACCCTGCTTCCTCTTTAGCCTCGTGGCAGAATAGCAGGAGGAAAATTGCACAGCCATCAACACAGTTAACTTGAATGGTGGCTTAGTCACTTGCATGTGTGTTGCCAGCTCACTGTGGGAGTGGTCACATTGCAATAATATTGCTCTACTTATCCCCATTAAAATAGTTCCATTGCCCTCTAACCGAGGCTTCCATTTAATGGCGAGCACCCAGCCGTGACAGGTCCCTCAGTCAACCAGCACATGCAACATAGACCTTCCTCCAAGAGAGCTTAGTTCTCTCAGAAAAACTTGATTACTTTGCACATTAAACCAAATCTATTTTAAACAGAACATAATAAGGGTTTCAAATAGAGATTTTCCACAAGCGGTTAGACAAGCAGAACATGAATGGTCTGGCAAGATGCTCAGAGAATATAATTGCAAGGGAAAGAAGACAATTTAAGAGAAAGACAAGTTATTAAGGCTGCCCGAAACACATTTATTGACTTTTTTTCCCCCAAGTGGCAGCAGCATATTAGCTGGGTAAACCATTCAAATTATTTAAGCTCAGTGACAGATTAAAAACACTCCAAAATGATACAATTGTCAAAGCCAGAGCAAAAAGTACGCTTCCCTTTTTTGTTGAAAATAATAACAAAACAAAATAAATGGGCTATATCAAGGCATGAAAAGACATGGAGGAATCTTAAAAGCATATTACTAAGTGAAAGAAGCCTGTCTGAAAAGGCTACAGACTCTATGATTCCAACTATACAACATTCTGGAAAAAAGCAAAACTGCGGAGACAGTAAAGAGATCGGGGGTTGTCAGGGGTTAGGAAGGAGGGAGGGATGAACAGGTGGAGGACAGAGGGTTTGCAGGGCCAGGAAGCTGCTCTGTGTGGGACTGTAATGGTGGACACATGTCATCATGCATTTGTCCAAACCCACAGAATGTGCAACACCAAGAGCGCCCCCTAATGTAAATGGTGCACTCTGGGTGAGGACGACGTGCCGTGTAGGTTCACGGATTGTGACAGACGCACCGCTCTGGCGGGGGATGTTGACGGTGGGGAGCTGTGCGTGCGTCGAGGGGTGGGGTGCATGGGAACTCTTTGTACTTTCCATTTAATTTTCCTGTAAATCTAAAACTGCTCTAAAAAAAAATAAAGACTATTAGAAATAAAAGTAGAGGTTTTGACTTAAGGACTATAGGGAATCAAACTGGAACAGATGTTTACTGAGCACCCACCATCAGTTGCCCTACTCTGGTAGCCAGCCTTCGAGATGCCACCATGGTCCCCGCCCCCTGGGGACGGTTTGTGAGACTAATGGGATGTGGCAGAAGTGATGGCGTGTCACTTCTGAGATGAGACAAAGGCAGTGTAGCTTCCTTCTTGCTCACTCTCTTTCTCTCTTGGAACGTTCATTCGAGGAGAAGCCAACTGCCATGTCATGAGGGAGAGGCCCGGGTGGTGAGGTACTGGAGCTCTGTCAGCCAACAGCCACATGGGCGAGCCCAGAGCAGAACCCTCCCCCGCCCCCCCCATCCCGCCCAGTCAAGCCTTCAGACGACAGCAGCCTGGTCAAAATCTTGACTGCAACCTCATGAGGGATCCTGAGCCAGAACTATGCAGCTAAGCTGTTTCCAGATTCCTCCCAGATTATATTTTATATATAAAATATTTTGTGCAAAATTTTTATCTGAAAAAAATTAACAGAATCTTGGCTTTCCTTGCACACCCATGACTTCCTCAGAAACTGTGTGAGGAGTAAATTTCTGTTTGTTTTCTGCTGCTAAGTTTTGGGTTAATTTGTTACACGGCAATGGGTGACTGGTACACTTATGCTAGACATTGGGAGATGGGACGATAACAAGCTCTGTGAAGAGAGACTTTGTCAGTGTCATCCACTCCAACTTCCCAGCTCCCAGGCCAGTGCCCGGCCCACGGTGGATACTCAGCAATTACTTGTTGAATGAGAGATTAAGGTGCAGCCGCTGCCCTTCAGATTCTCCCCTTAGAGGGGAAGAAGACATGCAAAAGGGAAACTACGGCTCAGGGAAGAATGCAGCAGGAGTGCAAGAGAGACAGCACGAGCGACATGCTGCAGGCAGAGGCCGTGTTCCATTCTGCGCCAGACGTGGCCGCAGAGTCTGCATGGAGCCGGTGCTTGGAGGACAGGCCTTTTAGATGGGCCGAGTTCCGTTCTCTTTTGCTTCAGTGTCATCATCCAGTTTACAGCAATTATACGTTTGAAAACTGTGACACTGCAAAGAAAACTTTCTTCTTCCACACAAGAACAGTTCAGAAGGAAGTAGCAGATGAAGCTGTTAGTCGTTAAGCATAGCGGTTTGCAGACACAGGCACACACACCACCAGATCGATGGGGAAAATGGTCAACAACAATGACAACGACAGCAGCAACAACTCTCCAAGCTCTAGGAAAATCACAGGAAAGGTTTTTCCATCTTGCAGTGGCCTCCAGAATTGAGTGTGGCATCTCGAGATTGGGAAGCCGAGGGAAGGGGACTCAAGAGGTCTGGAGAGGGCAAGGCCAGTGAGTCCGAGAGAATAAATAGAAACTTAAAATTAAATGCAAAGTGACTGAAGAGCCAGCCCAGGATGCGCCCTGAGCACGGAGCACACAGCCTCCCATGAGTGCTGGAAGCAGGGCGGGTGGTTTCCCCACCCCCAGCATCCTCATCCGCATACAGCCTACACAACCTCGCCACAGCCGAGCATCCCTGGGCTCTTATTTTCTTGACATCGCTCCACTTAAATTTAAGTTTAAATTTATTTAAGAAGAAGGCTTTATCACCATAAGTGGGATATTAGCATCTTCCTATTACACATTAAAATAAATACCTAACTATTAAAATAACAAACTTATACCTATGTATTGCTCAAAGTCACCTTGAGCTCCTCTGTGTCATACATAGCCGCATTCTGGGAAACACTGACTTTAATAAAAGGAATCAACTGTGTCACAGTTCAATGACAAGTTGCAAAAGAAAGCTGATGTATACCAAGGAAATTTCATTTGTAGAGAAGCAACACCAAATTTTAGAGGTTCAAGATTAAGAGGGTTCTAGAAGGTAGTACGTTGAGGATTAAGTACCACTGGAAGATCCCGGCAGAACCTAGCACACATCTCTAGCACTGTCCTCGTTACATATATTGTCTCTCTACACCTCTGGCTGCCCCCCTAGTCTCTTAGGTCCTCTGAGGCAGGGCGTGTCCCCCCATCGGCTGGCACAGTATCTAGCCAACAGCAGAGCAAACACATGTATACGGCATTTATTTTTGCTGCAAAGACCGTCTCTTACATTTGCCTTATGCAAATAATCGACAAATCCCAGTTGGCTGGAAAAACATATCTTTTAAGCAAAATTTTGATCTGAAAAATCAATCAAAAGCTGAGCTTCCCTTGTATATCCAGGGCGCCCGACTGCCACTTTGTGCCGTGCAGATAAACCGTGGGGGTGATTCGCTGGAGCTGAGTCAACACCTTGCTCCTGGCCAAGTGTCACAATCACACGCAGAGCTTCTTAGTCACACTGAGGCCTGAGCCCTTCCCGTGGATGTTCTCGTTCTGACTAGGTGATGAGATCACAGATCTAGGGCGCTGAGGTCGCACTTCTGGAGTAAAGCATTTGTCATATCAAAAGACAATGTGAAGACACATTCTTGGAAAGTAAATTAAAAGTCTTATTGTTATAAAAGCTCAATGTATTGGGGGGGGAACTCTTTGATGTATTTTTAATAGGATACATTTAAAATGGGGTTCTCTCAAACGATTTTATTATTCCCAGAGGTTAAAACCGTGAAAAGTTCCTTTTAATAAGAGGAACAAAAAAGTATCCCCAAAGAGTGTTTGCTAAAATACTGTATGCTGGGGCTAGGGAGGTTCTTGGCAGCAGAGATTATAGAACAGGAAAGTTTGTATAAAAAACACTCAGCCCCACAGAGTTGAGCTGAGGATGAGTATGGAGATGGTGCCCGATGTCAGCGCCACAGTGTTGTATTAGGCAGTGGCATCTGTCACACCCCTACAGGGGGAAAGGCATGCATTTGGGCCTCTCGTAGAGGAACATCCAAAGCCTGCCTCTGCCACGCATTGGCTGTGAGACCGTGAGAGAGATTCTGAACAATGCCCTTTATTAATTTGTCCTTTCCTTGAAAAACTAGTATTTCAATTTCTTAATGATAATCTCAGAGCATTTAGGGAGTTATCTGTTTGAATTTGTCTCTCCATTTAAAAAGAGTACTCACAAATTGGATCTAATAAAAATGAGTATTTATTTTCAAAGAAACTAGTGCTAAACAACACAAACAACCGGAGGCAATGATTCAGCTGTCACCTACTTGAGTCTTAACAACAAACAGTCATTTTCTTTTTGTTCTCTTTGGTCCCACAGCTTGTAAACAGCAGGTGGAGACAAGATTTTTGTGCTGGGAGGGACCGCAGAGCTCAGCTCTTCCAAGGATTCTTGTTAAACCCACCCAAGTCTGACCTCATGGTCATCAGCCGCCTCATTCTCTCTGGTTACTCACGGCTCACATTGTTCATTGTAACAGGCAGCCTCGAATAACCTCTGTCTTTGAAGCTACCACCACTTTCTGGCTTTAATAGAAACCTCAGAAAAGGAAAGAAGGAAGGTGAGGCAGGGACACTGCCAAGGAGAGCCACCCACCTGGAGTTACAGCGACCAGGTAAACAAGCCTCACTGGAGCCTGGGAGGGTCCTAAACTGTGATAGTGTGAAATATATATTTGGCCTTTGTCCTGAATCCTGGCAAGAAACCTCCTAAAACTCTTGGAATCTCCAGAGTGATAACAATGTCATTTGTATACTAGGGAGACGGCTGGTGTCTGGGGGCCCCTAGGTAGCCTCAGGATCAGGGCCAGTCGCTGGAGAGTTGAGGGGTGATTAGATGGTTGGGACATTCAGCCTCATATCCCAACCTCTGGTAGAAGAGAGGGGCTGAAAGTTGAGCCGATCACCCATGGCCAATGATGGACTCGATCGTTCCTACAGAATGAGGCTTTCATAAAAACCCAAGAGGCCTGGGTTGGAAGGACTTCCAAATAGCTGAACGCGTACAGGTTCCTGGAGTGGCCGCCTGGAGAGGGCATGGCAGCTCTGTGTCCCTTCCCCCACCCTCCCCACGTGCATCTCCTCCACCTGGCTGTTCCCCTGCACCTTTTATCGTAACCTTTGTAATAAACCTGGAAACATGCAAAGGGCTTCCCCGAGTTCTGTACCCACTCTGGCAAATTAATCAAACACAAGGATAGGGTGTGGGAGCCCTGATTTATAGCAGCTCGGTCAGAAGCACAGGCCACACCTGGGCTTGCGATGGCATCTGGAGTGGGGACAGTCTTGTGGGACTGAGCCCTCAACCTGGGGGCTCTGACGCTACCTCCAGGTGGCCAGTGTCAGAATCAAAGTGAATTGGAGGACACCCAGCTGGATCCGTGGGAGAATCAGCTGCAGAACTGGTGACTGGTGGGGAGAAATCAATCCCCACACATTTGTGACCATTTGCATTGATTACTGAGTGAGAAAATAGAAAAAACACTTTGGTTTGGCTTTAGCCATCTCCAGAACAATCGACTAGGGTACAGTGGACACCAGTCACCTCTGCCCTGCTGGATCCCAGACCTGAGTCCTCGGGGCTGACAGCCTGGTGAGGGTGCCAGGAAAAGGACACTGGGCTTCGCATGGCCAGAGGAGTTTGGGCTTTTCACACCCGCTTCTAAGAAAGGTAGAGTGGGCGGAAGCAGGGCAGCCACGGATAAGCCCATTTGGATTCCATGATGACCTAGGACAGTTTTTCCTAGCACTTCCAGAGATATCCAGTAATTTTGTCACTTCCCCATAATGTTGGTTATTTTTCTCAACTATTTCCCAAGTTACTCTGCATAAAAGTTCTTGAAAACAACTAAAGGCTCGTGTGCTTGTTTTCAGGAATGGATCTGCCTGGGGCTGAGAAGCTGGGGGAGGGGCGGGACGGGGGGTGGGGGGGAGAAGGGCAGTCAAGGTGAGCTGGCCGGTCACTGTGACCAAGTGGAAGAGAGTCTGGGAGCCCCCCAGGAAGGACAAGCAGGTCCTGGGGCTGGTGGAAGATGCAACTATTCAGGGTCAAAACGGACGGTGCACAGATGGGAAGAAACACTGTTTCAGACTCATACGGCCGCCGGCCAAAGACCCTCTCCCTGCAGAGTGGCCCTGGACTCCTGTCACAAAGATTTCCAGTTCCTCTCTGGGCCCCTTCTCAAAGGCAGTAAGTCACTTGAAGATATTTGTGAGGTGGAAGCCAGGGCTTCAGCGCTTTCCATTTTTAAATCCCACTCTTTCTAGGACGCTTGTGCAAGCTCCCTCCCACCTCCTCCCCTGCTTTGGTTTGATGAATCCGTTTCTGCTCCAGGCAGGAACTGATAAGTTTAACATCCTGCCTCATGTCCCAATTCCCACCACTGATGCATTTGGAAGGGCCACGTGGGTGTCTGGTTTTGAAGACGGAAAGGCTGAGATCCCAGCCCATGCCACCGGTAAGGGACTGAACACGACATGTCCCTGAAGCCTCCAACTCTGCCACCTTTGCACAGAAAGCAGAGCAGGCCACACTCTAGAAGGAAGCTCAGCAAATCTGAGTGAAGACAGTAGATTTCTGTCACCAGGCAAGGCCTGCAACTAACCCTTCTCACCTATAGAGTTTTGTTGGGAAATTGTGGCCAACTATAGCTAATAATGTGAACAGAACTGCACCCATAAATCAATGAACAAAAATACAGGTTTGTCAAGGGTTTGCTCTCAGAGGGAGGTACTATGTCTGATTCATCTCTGTGTCCCATGGGTCCTGGCATACAGCAGGTGATCAGCTGTCACCTGTTGGCTGTTTGCAGGTAAAGGAGACTAATAAGCTAAACACAAATTTAACGGCACACCAGGCCACTGGGTTTGTCTGCATGTAGCCTGTTCAGGCTTTTGTCATGACCACATGCTCTGGCTTCTGTATTCGATGCTTTGACATGTGGGACCCTGCTCACTAGAGAGACTGCCCCTGCCAGGGCCAGCCAATGCCAAGACGTCATAAAGGACTTGCGCATGAGCTCGCCTTTCGTATACAAACCGATCTCCCACGCCAGGCCGCTGTCCACCCGCCCTAATCGCCCCAGGTCCAGGTACCAGACCACCAGGGACGGCCCCTACACCCCAGAGCCTGCTGAAATTATTCACACCGGCCAATCCTAAGCCTGCTCACCCTGCCTTGCTCATTCCTTCCCAGAAACCACGGTAAAGCCTCTTGCCCACATTCCCCTCTGTCCGCTCCCCACCCTGGCACGTCGCTGGGTGGCCTGTGTGGCAGTGGGGTGCCCCCTCCTCTGGGAACTGTAGCAAACTTTCAGTGGTGGTCATCTCCCTGTGAGTCTGTTGGCCACGCCTGAATAATCATCAGACCTACACTTTAAACCCCCAACAACATGAGACAACCGAATAACAGCGGCCACTTGCCAAGTACCTGCTCCAGGCCCGTTAGATACCTGAATTCTGAGCACACGAGAAGTTGGGGGAGGAGTAGAGCAAGGACAGTTTGTTCATTATCTCAGCAAACTTTTCTGGAGCAGGGTGCCGTGGTTAAGCGAGCCGACCCCCGGAGCCCGTCTCCACCCTGACCGTCTGATTCAGCCATGCGAGGGGAAGCTCCCCTCCTTAAGGCACCTCGTCCCAAGACCGATGACACACGCATCTTAGAGAGCAGTGGCTGTTTGCTTTCTCTCTGCCATTATCTGAGACAGGGACTGTAGCCAGCGAGCACAGACAGAAAACATCCTCCTCTTAACCATTTCATTTACCTGTGTAGCCAGGGGCTGTTCTGTTTCTGGTCTTCCTTGGGTGACGGAGTTTGTCCCACACCAAAGGGTCATAGTCTCTTAGAATCTAAGACCGATACTAGCTACAAATAAGCCTTTGGAGCTTTGAAAATGTAACTAGAAATAGAGTAGCAAGAGCAATGAGTTTTATACAACGGCTGTATGGAAAGTATTCAGCCACGTAACCGTTCTCGTTATATTAACAATGACTGGATACTTCCGGATACTTTCCGATCACAAAATCTAACTCCTGTACTAGGAGAGCCACTCACAGAAGGGCGGGGAAAAGGCACAGCCAGCACGCCACGGCTACCAGAGCCCTCGTGGGTGTCCCCGAGGACTGCAGGACAACACCCCCCTCATCTTTAGCCTGTCAGCCCTCTTCAGGGATCCCCAATATAAACCTACATGACATGACAACTCCCCTGGACACCCTGGAAATGCTTGAAATATGTAAGACACTAAGTTTACATTTCAATAGACACCATGGGTCTGGGTTAGGGAGGTGTAACTTTGGAGGGAAGAAATATTCCTACGTTTGGTAAAGGATGCAGACATCCAACAGGACCGGGGAACCAAGATGCCAGGATAAAACCCTCTGGCAAGGGGACAAAGTCAGGTTTGCTTTTACTCATGGACAAACTGTGACATCGCTTTTGGAGACACCCTCGAGAGTGAACAGTGCTCTGTGGATCAGTGTTCGGGGAGAACAGGAGTGAACCACAATGGTTCCTGCAGACCAGGATGTCTAGACCTCATCAGGAAGCTTGTCCTCCGTTCCCCCCCAACCCACGTCCTCGGCAGTCCCCTTCCACCCGCTCCTCCCCACCTGATTGTTGCCACCTGCCCCTCTGGCCTCCGGCATGTTCTACCTTCACGGTCCCCATCCCTCCAGTTAGGTTCCCTGTGCCTGTCAGGGATCCAAGGATGACGGAAACTGACCCACACCGTGGTGTCAGGAGAGGAGGCCAGAGCCACCTCCTTCCCCACAGCCCCCTCTCAAGACAGGCTTCATAGAGACAGGGCTTCTGCCCAGCCTCTGCCCATGTGACCGACTGGCTTGGGTTACCTTGACTCCACCTGAATCTCAGCCCAGAGAGCAGGAAGTGGACAGCAAGCCTGAGGGAGACAGCAGGGGGCAGGAAGGCTTCGGGACACCGTGTGGCAGGCTGGGGCCATCATCGGCCCCCGGACAGTTCTGCGGCTGGGCCTGGATGTTAACCAGGAACCAAGTCTGCAGGGCAGGGGCCGGGCCAAGCCTCCTCTTCATGAGTGTGTTTAGATCTCCCAAAACATTCTGCTGAATTACGCCACGTGGACATGGTGAGGGCAGGGTGCTTCTCTGACCTGACGTCAGTCAGTGTCCTAGGCATCCCGCAGAAGCCGTCTAAGACCTGGTCATTGTGCTCTTGCGCAAACCAGCTTGAATGAGTGTCTACTTCCTGCCGGCTGCACCTTCCAGAATAGTTCATTCTGCCTGTCCCTGCATTCAGCCACTCGTCCTCAGGGCCCCACCTGAGCCTCGCCATGGCCCAGAACAGCCCCCCCTCTTAACCTCAACTGCCAAGAGTCTCCCCTCTGGCCACCACCGGGTGTCCCCCGCTCTCCTAGCCCTCACCACCAGGCTTGGCTCTCCCATTGTGCGTGGACTCCCAGGTCTGGCACCCGAGGAAAGGCAGTTGAGCTGTGATGAGAGGCTGGGGTTTAAGGACCAGGCTCCATCTGACTAGCTAGGTGACCTTGGGCAATTTACTTCACCTGAGACCTCATCGTCTCATCTGTCAACAATCAGGGAGAAATAACATACACTGTGGCTTAATGGGGACAGTTTACAGAAGCCCAGCGCACAGCTGTGTAGCGTTACCATTGCTAATGGACCCTGCCACCCTCCCCCAGGGTCCCCAGCCCCCTACCTTCCCTCCCCAAGAGCCGAATGAGCTCCAGACCTCTGATGCTCCAGGACAAAACCCCCCTCCCCTGGCCCACACGCAACTGTAGTGGGTGGGGGCAGGTGTCCTGGGACTTCGGGTGCTCCTGGCAAGACGCTGCCCCCACACCTCACGGCCGTGTCATCAGTTTCACCCTCCCTGAGTCCCCGGTCCTGGCTCAGAGCAGCCCCACTGCCCTAGTCAGGGCTATGAGAAGCGAGTTCCACATCTGTGCAGCTCACAGACAACAGGAATGTGCAGCTCACGGCTCTGGAGGCTGGAGGTCCGAGATCGAGGCACCAGCAGATGTGGTATCTGGTGGGCCTGCTTCCTGCTTCCTCGACGTCTCCTCACTGTGTCCTTACACGGTGGCAAGACAGTGCTAGAGCTCGCTAGGGTCCCTTTTGTAAGGGCAGTAATCCCACCCACGAGGGCTCCGCCCTCGTGACCTACTCACCTCCCAGAGGCCCCACCTCCTGATCTCATCACCTTGGGGGTTAGGATTTCAACATATGAATTTGTTGGGGGCACAAATACTCAGTGCATTGCACCCACAGAAACCCCAGGACTCCCAAGACCACCTCTGTCACCCACTATCATCCCCAAACAGCTTTGTTCATCTGCCTTTGTTGAAAGATGAAGATGAAGAAATGAATGAATGAATGAATGAGCAAGGGATGGAGGCCAGGAACCACAAGAGCAAGGCATGTGGGTGGAGAAAAGGGTGACACAATAAAGGATAACACGCCCTGGTTATTCATCACTCCCTGCCCAGGGGACCTCCTAAAGCCCAGCCACCCAAGGCTCTGCCCTCACTGCAGGTCTCCCCCAAGCCCACCCACTCCAGAGTGTACCAAGCTAGTGGGACAGGCCAATGACATTCCCCTTAGACCCACTTTACCGCCCCATCCTTGGAGCAATGCCACATAGGAGACAGCATGGCTCAGGGGTGGGGGGCTTGAGCGAAGGCAGAGGGAGGGGCTCCTGTCTGTGCCCATCTGTGCCCCCTTTCTCCTTTTTGGGGACACCAGCCTCCACAGTGGGACAAGGAAACACATCCCTTGGCCCCGCCGGCCACAAACCTCAGGAAGCAAAGTGCCTCCGATCGGGATAGGGAAAGGAGAGACACATACACACCGCAGAACCAGGAGCCTGTGGGATCCAGAATATTCCTTACGGATTCTACATTTGGGAAGTAGGACTCAAAGAACTTGCTCAATTTCCCTGAGTATCTAGGCCTCATGAAAAGCCCACTAACCAAAACTCTACTTTCTTCAGCTGAAGGTTAAGGATCAGCCTTAGAACACGCTCCGGGACGGGGGTCCGTGAGCAGTGGCATGGTGGTTCCCAGGGGCTGTGGGTGGCAGCAGCTCCTCCTGACCTCCTCATCCCTCCCTTTTCCTCTTCCCCACTCCCCCAGGGTTTGCAGGGAGGGACAGAGATGTGGGTCGAGGCCTACTGCATGCAAGGTGCTTTGCCTGGGTTAGATCACTTGCTTCCACCACGGCCCCTGTGAGGTTAGTGACATTACTCTCATCTTGCAGATGAGGACACTAAGAGACAGAGGGTCGGGCCCTGGCAGAAACAGGTGGCCCACTCAGATTAGGACACTTCATGGGGTTTAATAAAGGGAATATATCAAAGGGGACGCCCACAGGATAGAGCAGTGTCCTCAGGCTGGAACCACCTGATCCCAAAGGGTCAGGGACGGGAGCAGTTACAGGAACCTGGAAGGAGAAAATCCACGCAGAGGGCAGCGTGGGAGGAGCTGTGCCCTTTGGTGGGAGGACAGGACCAGCCCAAGGTGACCCAACGAGGCACAGTGAAGAACAGAGGGGCAAAGAGAAGCCCCAACTCGAGACTGAGTTAACGTGGCCAAGGTCACACGGCTCGTGTGTGGTCTGTGGAGTCCAGCCCAGGCCCAACACATGCAACACCCAGGCTCTTCCCCTCACCAGGCTGCTCCCATGTGCTGGAGGGACAGCCCACTGGGCAAGAAAGACCCCCAGTGACCACAGACACTCTCACAGTGCCTTGCTCTCTGCTCTTGCTTAACGGGGACAAGTGCCCGAGTGGGCTGCAGCTGTGAACGGGTTAATAGCCCTACTCCTCTGCCCCAGCCCTCTCTCCAACCTGTAGAGGGCTGTGACCTTCCTGAGGCCCCAGCCAGGGGCCCTCCCAGGAAATCCACACCCACCCTTGGGCCGCCGCCCGGCAGCCCTCAGCTGTGCCAAATGAACTGGAGAGATTTGACGGATGAGAAGGTAGATTGGGGGCTCCCCTAGGAGAATAATGTCATTTTATGGGGAAGAAACAGAGGAATGGGGAGCGCGGGCCTGACTCAGCGAGCGCCAGGCTGCAGGGCCAGGAGCATGTGCAACTCATTACTCCCGCGTCCCATGTGCACCCAGGGATGACGCCACGAGAGGTGGGGGGCAAGCAGGACTGCAGCATTTCTCTGACACTAACACCTCTCTCTGGCCCTCAGTGCCACGGAGGAGCCAGGACCAGCCGGACCCACTACTCCCAGTCCAGCCTCCTGCTCAGCCTTCTGGCGCCAGATGGGAGAGGCCCGGCTGCATGGCGGAAACTCAGACACACAACGGGGAGAGGGAGAGGAAGGGAGAAGGAGTGAGGGGCAGGCCCACTGCCCAGTGAGAGAGTGAGCACCCATCAGGGGCGGCTCAGCTAAAAAACCTTCCGGGCCCCATTTGGGATTGGCCCTTCCAAGCAGTTCCAGCCCCACAGGTGGATGCCAGCCAGGTGAGGAGGACGGTCCCTGCCCTTTTCAGCCTTCCCATCAACGCTCCCAGGAGGACGCTGATGGCTAAGATGTGAGGAAGGACACAGGTTCCCAGAGGTGGCCTTGCCAAGGCGTGCAGAGCAGGGGAGCCCCAAGGGCGTCACGGAGTAGGAGCCGCGTGGGGTTGAGGAATGTGGGTTCCTTTCCTAGGAAGGAACCTGCATTCTAGGTAAGAAGACTCGGAGTCAGGTCCCAACTCTGCCACTAACTACTCGAGTGGCCTTGGCACGTCACCAACAATCACAAAGACGTCTGAGCACCTGCCACCTACAAGGTCCCAAGAGAATTAAAAGGAGAGCAAAACACCTTCCCGATCTCAGGGACCTTCCAGTGTAGTCGGGATGGACAAGCACCCTACGGGCAGTGTGGCCGCGTCAGAGCAGAGCAGCTCACCCCGACCCAGCAGGACACAGAGATGCAGTTAAAGACTTGGACTCTGAGACTCGGCAGGGACACCCCTGGGGGATCCATGGAGCCAGGGAGCAGGGCAGAGGGTACTGCCGGGGAGAGAATATGGAGTGGGAAGGGTGGGGACTCCCCAAGAGGGGGCATGAAGGCACAGGAGCAGGGAGGCGCAGCAGACCCCATGCATTCACCTGCCACCTGCCACCTTGAAGGTCCCACCTGCACTCACATCTGAGTCACACCTTGCGATCCGGGCTGTGCTTATGCAGCTCAGCCTCCCCATCCCAACACCCCCACGGCCGGCCCCCAAGGGGAAGTGCTGCGGCCCCTCCCCGCCTCCCACCTCTGGCCCCACATTTGAGGAGGACGTCCTGGGGGGACCTGGAGCTCCTCCCAGCCAGCTTCAGGGGGGCTGGCTCCCCCCTTCCTTCCACAACTCACCACCCAGCCCACCCCTTGCCCTCCCTCTGCAGAGAGGAGGATCAAAGAAGCAGCAAAATCCTTCAGAAACAAAACCAAATCTGGCTTGAATTTCCCCAAGTCAAGCTCATCATTTTCCTCTCGAATGGGAGGGAAAGGGGAAGAATCAAATCAGAAACCTATGAGCTTTTAAGTTACTGGTTTCATCTCAACACTTGGCTCTGTCTGGGTTTCTCATGTCCCAGGAATGAGGAGTGGGGGAGACCGAGAGAACTCGGCCATCAGCTTTGAAGGACCCCTCTGTTCATTCACTTGTTCATTCATTCATTCATTCCACATAGACCTAGTGAGCACCGACTGTGTGCTGGGCTTAGGAGACGTCAATGACCAAAATAAAGATGCCTGCCCTGGTCCAGCGATATTCTTGCCGTGGGGAACAAACGATGAACGATAAACGTAATAAATAAGATTACAGTGTGGTAGAAGGAAATAGGACGACAGAAGAAAGGAAAGAGAGGCGGGGAAAGGGGGATGGGCGCGCAGGGAGGGCCTCCGGGAGGGGAGGAGGTGAGGGCTCAGGCCACGCTGGAATGGGCTGTGTCCCGCAGCCAGGAGAGCACCCTTCAGGGGCAGAGGCCCCGTGAGCAGCCAGCAGGTTGAAGGTCAGCGGCCGTGCAGACCTGGCAGTGTGGAGGGAGATCGGGCTTCTTGGCCACGTGGTCAGGGCCTGGGTTCGCAGCCCTGTTTAAGTGGGAGCCATTGACTTGGGGTTTAGAAAGACCACACCCCTCACGCAGTGGCCAGGTCTGCTTTTACGCACAGAATTTTAGAACGGGACAGGACCTCAGAGACACCCCACTGCGTCCCCATGTGGAAGATGAGAACACTGTGGCCCAAAGAGACTGGGCCTCGGGGGACCCCACGCACAGGACACTTGCTAGCTTGGCTCTCAAACTGCCCTCTGACAAGTCTCCCCACAGCTGGGGGCCCAAAAAGCACGGCAGCTGGCGTTACTGTTATTTTTCAATCCTTCTGATCCAGATGAGCTTTTTAAATTTGCGGTTCAGAAAAAGGAAGAGTAAGAAGTAAGGGGAAGAGGGTAAGGTGGTCCCAGTGATACCACCATGGCTCCCTGAGCCCCGGGCTGGCCCTGAGGTCCCCCCAGTCACCCCACTGTGCTGTGCCCTGTTCTTTCTGGCCAAACCAACCCGGCCTCTTGACTGACCTGCCCGTGGACGTGGCCGGCAGCTTCCCCTTTGCGGACGCGCTGTTGGGAGCTGAGCTGGGGCAGCACCCCAGGGCCTTCCCTCTGCCCAAGGGCCAGAACCCAACAGAAACGCTGCCCGGCTTGGCATCACAATGCTGGCGATACCTTCCCCACCTCTTCTCTTACATGATCTCTTCTAGGATTCGAGGCCTTTTCTAGGAAACTGCCGGCTCGACTTCAACATTCACACCTGTCGTAACCTAGTTTATGTTTTGTGCAACCGCTTCCCTGCCAGCCCCTTCTATGGGGATCATTAGCCTTTGAGGGCAAAGGCTGGTTTAACCTCTCGTAGGAGCATGCGGGGCCCCTAAACCATAGCCTGACGCATTGTGGGAGCCGCAGGGGTGGACGGTTCCCGAGGGCAGGTGAGCAGGAGCCCAGACCTCCCGTCTCCTCCACCTGCTGAGACCATCCTGGCTTCCCGCCTGCACTTGGCACCTTGCGGGAGGACAGGCAGGCTGGGAGCAAGAGGGGAGCCGCTGCCCTTGAGCTGGCAGAGGGGAGCACGACCAACCACGGTGCTGGAGGGAACCTGTGAGGAAAGGCCCGTCTCCGCGTGGCCGGAAGTCTTCACGAGACTTCTGCAAGCTTCGCTCTATGTCTCTTTGAAATGGGGACAAAGCTCTCCTCTCCAACACGTGCTGCAGTGGGAGTGTATTTACTCATGTGCAAGCATTTATTAGGCACCTAAGGAGTGCTGAACCCTGTGCTGTGTGCACAGGAATCAGGCTGCCAAAATAGGGCTCGTGCTCCTCCCGGAGAAGCTGCGTCAGTTCCATCTTCAGTCTCAGCAAAGAACCAGCCCCGAGATGTAGCACTTCCTGGGTCACTGGCAGAGAAACTCACCCAGTGTGAGCACCTTGGAGAGGTGTGTTTGCCCCTCCCAGATGCTTCAGGTGGGGCATGGGTGGCCCCTCTCCTCACCTGGGAGGGCCTGAGCTGATTGGTTCCAATACCCTCACCTGACGCCGGCCTCACTCTCTCGGGACAGAGGGGCTGCCCTCGAGGTCAGGAGACTTGGTGCGGGAACCTCTATCTGACTGGCAAGTGTGTGGTCCTTACTGCTTTTCTCAGCTTCAACATTTTACCCATCTGTAAAATGGGTACTTGTCTTGCTGATCGAACAGGTTTGCTGAGATGAATGAATGAGAAACACATGGAAAAGACCTTTTGAGGAATGAAGTTCAACATATACAGTATTAGACAGGGAGGTCACTCATGCCCTGGGGCACTACCAAGTTTGGGTGGGGGGCAGGGCTCCTTCCCTGCCCCCAGGCCAGATCTTGCACCCCAGGACTGAGCCAGAAGCACTCACCGTCCTCGCACAAGTTCAGCTTGGACAGACTCCTTCCGTCGAAGGGCTCTTCGAAGATGGAGCCGGTGTCGCGGTCGCTGACGGTGTGCAAGTACATGGCTTTGTTCTCCATCACGTCCTGCAGCAGCGGCGGCGGTGGCGGCAGAGGAGGCGAGAGGGGAGGAGAGGAAGGATGGGGCAGGGGAGAGAGAGAATCAGCCACAGGTGGAAACAAACGAATGTACAAAACGAGATGCCCATCCCATGACCCTGAGCCTGAACTCTGAGACCCTCTCCTCATCAGCAGGAGCGAGGTGCCACCCTCCAGGTCCCTGGAACCCTGAGCCCCAACCCCAACTTCCTCAGTGCTTTGGAAGACCAGGGCTCTTTGGATCTTTCTGACTGGGGGACCTTCCCTTCCTTTCAGCCACCCTTGGTGAGGCCGGGGCCATGGCAGGCCATGCCAGGTGGGGCCTGGAGGAGGCGACCCTGCTGACCCAAAGGTTGACCGGGGAGAAGTTTTTGAGCCCTCTGGGATTCTGTTCTGTGTTGGAAAGGAAGGAAACTAGATGTGTTGAGAGGGGTGCGGAGACCACCAGCCAACACAGCAGAGAGACCAGAACTGCTCCCCAAACCAGCTGGGCTGGTGTGGTCAGAAGGGCTCCGTATGGGACCATGACAGGAAGTCACCTGGCCCGGTGGCGCCCCAGGAGCACGCAGCCTCTGTGGGGATCCCCAGACGCTAAAAGGCTGGGCACCCGTAGGCTGGGAGAGCTCGTGTCCAATGGTCCCTGAGGCTGGCTCACTGGGTCTTTGGCTCTATCCACCCCACAGTGTTCCAGGAAGTACTCATTGATTGACTTGGGTAAACCTGTGCTCCCTGAAGCAAAACAGTCCATTTACACAACAGTGTGAGCAACACAATCCCATTCTGTAACAGGTACACGTGTAATGCATATGCCATGTGTAAGTGGATGGGAAGCCTGCGCCGGGAGGTGCTCCAGGTGGCTCTGGCTGGAAGGGAGTGTGGAGATTTTCTATTGCTTTTTGCTTGCGGATGTTCTGGGTTTTCTGTGATGCATTTGCATTCTTTGTGTAATGAGAAAAGTCCATTTTTCCAGCAAAATTACTAGTATTTATTTACATAAAATACTTGATTTTGTTTTTCTCACATTCACGCTTAGTGATTTTATAGATTACTCTCTGCTTTCCTCTCCGTTCCAGCCATGAGTTTACCTCGACCGTCACTTCTGATGCTCTTAACTATCTCGACAACAAAGCCCAAACATCTGCTTTTTAAAAATGAATCTTTGGGAAGCAAAAGCCGTTAGGAGGATGGGTCCCAGGCCCAGCGCGGAGCAATCTCGACCCTGAGACCCAGGAGCTGGGGGAGAACGCGGTGCCTGGCAGGTGGCGGTGGGGGACGACGCAGTGATTGGAAAGCTCAGTTGCTTGCTCTCCAGAGGCAGAGTGGGGACAGAGGCACCCTCACTGTTTCATAAATAGGGACAACGGAGGGGGAGGCTGGCCGGGTCGCGCCACCGGGCAGAGCAAAACGTGAATCCCCGATTTAATGCCTTGAACCTGGCCTCCAGAGATCTTAGATGTGAGGGCTGAGAAGAGGCCAGAAGTGACAGCTGCTGTTCAACTGTCCTTGCAACGAACGCCACGGGAAGGCTGGGGCTTCTGCTCTTATCTCTTCTCCACGTGCCCCACACATGGGCGCATGCGCGCGCACACACACAGAGTCATGGTGTTCCCAGTCCCTGCGAGTCTTTCTTCTAGCCCATGGAGGGACGGAAAAGGGGCAGGTCCACTGCTGCAGCAGGATCCCTCCTCCCCGCCCCAGACACCACCCACCCCAGCTTCTCTGTGCCGCGTGGTGTCCAGTGTGCTGGTCTCTCCACCCAAGTCCTCCACCCAGTGAGGGCCTCTAGGTGGGGCCCCGGGCAGCTCCGTCACTGCTAAGCTGCAGGAGACCCTCCCTTGTTTTACGAGCACTCAGTGCAGGACCCTCCCTCTGGTCTCACTCCTGGGGGGGCCATGAAGCAGAAGCCAGTGTCTCTTCTGCCTGCGGTGACCCTCTCTCTGCCAAGGCAACAGCCTCTGCTGTCCAGAGGTCACGCAGAGCTGGACAGGCGCTGCCTGTGGAGGGGAGGTGTGGGGCCCCATGGCCACTTCACCGTCCTCCTCTTCTGGTCAGCTCCTGGCCAGAGCTGGAGTGTGTCTGAGGGGCAGCCCTCCACCCCTCGGCCGCTGGAGCAAGAGTCCCGGCGAGCAGCTGGGGAGAGGGGCCAGGGCCAAGCAGGGGCCAGAGATGAACGAGATGGGCTTGGAAATGCGCTGCCAACTCTGCTAATGTTCGTTGCTTGGAAATGAAACCTAAGCATGTTCTGTCTGCCCAGGTTTTATTTGGGGCTGTTTTTCTTTCTTGGGAGTGGGGGACAGGCATTTGGACTCTCAGATCATGATTCTTATCACCTTTGGACCAAGTTTGTGCTCTTGGACAAGACACAACTGACGGTGAAAGTGGGGACGGCAGTGCAACCCCCTGGCGCCTGTGCCCACCCCGCAGGGCACGGGCCAGTTGCCACCTGGGATCTCCCTGTGAGCTCCTCCCAGGAGCACAGTGAGTGGCAGGCAGGTGGCATTCCCATTCCGTCACTCCCATTTTAAAGTTGAACCAATCAAGACCAGAGAGGCAAGAACAACAGATATCAGCGCAGGAAGAGGCTCCAGGCAGGGGCTTCCCACACGGGGCCCTGGCCCAGCCATGTGGCTGCTCTGTCTGGGAGGCGCATGCCAGCCCCCTTTGGTGGCCACCTTTAGGGTGAAGAGGGTCACACCTCAGAGAGCCAGCCAATGACCCCAGCAGGTGGGGACTCTGGGGCTGAGGAGAGACTCTGAGAACTTGAAGGGAGGGGACAGGGCAGGGGACACACAAGCAGGGTGTGGAAGCCACAGTTACCTGTGGCAGAAATCCAAGGATCTGGACCTCAATGCTTCAAGGCAAAGAAGGAGGCCTCCCTCTAAGCAGGGAGGGGACACTCTACTGACCTCTTGGAGTGTCATGATTCACTCCCAGGCAATTGCACCCAAGGCACCAAGGATCTGCTTCCAGATTCTGCATTTTAGAGCTACAAAAGCCCTCGGCCATCTGTGCATCCCTCCCTGGGCTCTGTGCAGACACGTGGAGAATGGGAAGCACAGAGGCCAAGGGCTCCCATCCTGCCCCTCTCTTTCTGTATTTCTCAGGGAGCTTGGCCCAGTCAGCTGGCCACATTCAGCCTCAGGTGTATCACCTTTCAGACGGGCAGGTCCACAGGTGCCAGCCACTCAGCATCACTGTGAGCCTCAAGTGTGAAAATGCATGCAGAAGGGCTTTACGAACAAGGTCACAAGGGGAGCTGGTGGCAGAGTCTGATGAGAACCAACACCCCCCCACCCCAGCATCTGCTGACCCTGCCGAGCAGCCAGACAGGGGGTCTCTGGGCTCCCGGGGCCTCCCTCCTTCCTAGCCAGTCCCAGGACCAAAGCTGTCTGAGGTCCCTTGCGGAAGGCAGTGGTGAACGCAGCCCAGGGCTGAAGCTGGACCCTGCCTCTCCAAGCCCCTCTCTGAGCATCAGTGAGTCTCTCCTGCTAGGGCGTTGCACGAGCCTTAATGCTGCTCGCAAGACAGCGTCTCTGGTTCCAGCAGTCACCGTGAATGGGGCTCCCGCCAGAGAGATAATCACTGAGTAGGTTTCATGCACTGTCCTCCTCTAACTGTACTTAGCTAACCTAAATCATGACCCAAGCTGGAGAGGCACAGACGTTTATACGTCACCTCTACCTTCCCGTGTCCCGCCACTGGGCACACGCACACGCGTGTACACACGCACATGGACAGGAGCTATCACCTGTACCATCTGCTCCCTGAATCGGCTCTGGAGCTCTGACAGGAGCCAAGCAGAGTTACCACCAAGGCCATAGCTTCCCTCTGGCGCCCCAAATGCAGGCTCACGCCCTTCAGTTCCAGCAGCTGGATAAGGGCCCAGCTGATGTCTGCAGACCGGACCTTCCCACCTGGACCGGCACCTCCAGGCAATACATCCTGAGGATCCCCAGAGTTGGTTCTCTGCTCCGTCCGGCACATCCCAGTGTCCTGCAACTGCCTTTGGGACACCATGCCCGGGAGATAGGACAAAGTTAGCACCAAGACTCACCTGAGTGCCCCTGGCTGAGGCCGCAGAGCCTGCCCTCTCAGTTCCCAGCGTATGCCATGGTGGCTGGAGAGCTGGCTGCCACCACACTGAGACCCAGGCAGCCCCTCCGAGCTTGTCCCCACAGCCAGCCAAATCCAGACGGAGTCATAGAACGAGGCTGCAGGGGCATCCGGGGACTCGACTCGGGCAGGATCACAAGGGTCACTTCCGCAGGAGGAAAGACTCAACCTGTGGCCGAGTGGGAGGTCTGCGCCGGGGAGACCCCGAGTGGGGGTCTGTGCCTGGAGTCCCTGTCTTGGTGCCTCGCCTCGGGCAGCAATCTGGAGATGTCCTGAGGAGGCACCGGCAGCGCTAGGTACTGGCTGAGATGTGGACTCGCCGCCGCTCCCGCCGCGTCTTTATAACCTAAAGTTCTTGGAGCAGTTGCGGAGCCTCCCGTGGTGGAGTCTGGAACACGGCCCCCTCTGGTGGCCAATCTCAGCATTGCAGCCCCATGCGGGATGAGCCGCGCAGTCAGCCTTGGCCTTGGGACTCCACGCGCCTGGTCTACCGCCCTGCTCAAAATTCTTTCTGGAACGCTTCTGGGGGAATGGCAGCTAGACCCTGGCTTACGAGCCACGCAAGAAAACCAGTCTTGTAAATTTATTTATAGGACAGAATTGGCATGGCTCAATTCATTCAGCAAACTTGACATAGAATTACTTTGTGCGGCTTCCTGGAGTCACATCCCCCCCCCAGATGACAGATTGGCCATGCTGGGGATGTTCAGAAGGCCTCTGGGATCTCAACACAACTTAGCAACAAAGCCAGTGTTTATGGCGCATTAACGCTGCGTGCAGGCCAGGGGATACAGGGTCGCAAGCCAGCACCGGAGGACTCAGACACAAATAACTGTAAACCTAAGCGTGATCGCTGATGTCTGAAAAAGGAGATCTGACCAAATAAATGTTCAGGAAGCGACTAATTCAGATCGGGGTGACGGCAGAGGAAGGCATCAGGAGATCCCCAAAATGGTTTGCGCCGCCTCGGCATGGTCAGTGCACACGGGACGGCCTCCAGAGGACAGCGCTCTGAAGGTAATGTGCATAAATATGTTTCCGTTTGCTGGGGAAAGATTCGGCCTCAATATTTCAGGGTCAGACTTCGTACATGAGAAGCGTTCGCCAGGGCTCAGCTCTCCTCGCGGTGCGGCTGCCAACCCACAGCTGAGTCAGAAACATCTTAGTCATTTTCAGGACGGCCCTCCTGACTGTCCCTGGGCAGCAGCTCCAATGTGATGCTCCATTTTATATGGAGAATAAACAGTAATTATATAATTATAATAATAATGAGGGGAGAGGAAGAAAAGGAGGAGAAGAAACACTTTGTAGTATACACCACATGCTGGGCAACTCCAAGTGCTTTTCAGATATTCGCTCGTTGAACCCTTTATAACAGCCCTGAGGCTGGCACTGCTACTGCGCCCATTTGCAGAGACAGAGAGATGAAGTGACTTGTCCAGAGTCACACGGCCTGTGAGTGGCAGAGCTGGGATTCAACTGCAGGCAATTTGACTCTAGGGTCTGTGCCCTTAACCACTGCAGCTCACAAAAAAGAATGTCTTTGTCACCCATCAATTCACCAACATTCCTAGGAATGTAATCTTGAAAGTTGCCAGAAATGTGCTCAGAAAGCGATGTCCAGAGACCTTCATCGCAGAGATGCGTATATTAACAGGAAATACGGTGGTTAGTGCTATGGTCTAAGTGTGTCCCCCTGAATTCATGTGTTGGCAACTGAATCCTCAATGCAACCGTGTTGGGAGGTGTCACCTTTGGAGAGGTGTTTACATCGTGAGTCTCCACCGTCATGGATGCATCAGAGTCACTGTAGAAAGGGCTGGCGGGATTGGGTTCACTCTCTTCTGCGATGTGGGGACTCCGCACGTGACCTCTCTTCCTTCCTCGCTCTCCGTCCACCTCCTGCCAAGAGAGGCACATTAAGTAGTATTCTGTTACATGCATATCACAATTTGTGTACCCATTCTCCTGTTGATGGGGATTTGGGTTGTTTCCGATCTTTGTCTATATTGAATAAAGCTGCCAGAACAGGCCAAGGGACATTAGATAATGGAGTATAGGAATGGCCCGGAGAGCTAGATTTTCAGGGGGTCAGAGTCCTTTGGGCAGATCTTAGCTCAGATGATACCCTCCTGCCACCTAAAATCAGAATCGTCCGAAAAGCAGTTTACTTCCATTCGATCATAGGTGACATATGCAGTCAGTATTTTTTCCCCAGAAGGTGTTACGCAAATGTGATTGCATTGATGAAGGAGGGTTGACCAGACTCCTGAAGTCACTCGATCTATGAAAATAAAGGTAACGAAATCCAAGTACTTAAAATGGAGGGACCGAGCTTTTGAATAACAGAGAACTGTCTGCAGTGACCACGTCCCGTCTGCTGTCCACGCGGGCGATGGAAGCAGGGGAGGCACAGCAGAGCACGTCAGACGCACTCAGTGCTTCCCCTACCTTTGAATTATTTCACTTGAGTCCCCCAACGACTCTCCTGGGCCAAGGGTGGGGGAGCAGCTATCATCCTCCTCGTTTCCATGTGGAGAAACCGAGCAAGGCTGAGCTTGTGGCCTCTTAGACAAAACATCCACAACCATCTTCTCCCTGCGGAGCATCTACTTAGGTGAGGATTCCTTTGTACATTCAGTCATTCACTCAGCAAACATCTGCTGTGTACCTTCCTGCAGTGTATTACTTTGTACCTTTGTGCAATGTATTAGAAATGCTTTTACAAACATGAATTAGACCCAGTCCCATCCTTCAGGATCTCAGCCGAGGAGAAAGAAGGCACGAGAGTGGGGAATTGCAGTCCTGCACCCCTCAACGGCTCCCATGCTGCTTCTGCTGGCTGCATTCTCAGCCCTGACTTTGTTTTCTTTTTTCCCCTCCAACAGGAATCTTTCTTAAAAAAAAAAAAATACTAAAACGTTTAACGTATCTAAAGAAAAATGGACAAATCGTAATTGTACAATGCATACATTTTTTTACAAACCGAATAGACAGACTTGTGAAACCAGCACTTGGGGCAAGAGTAGAACATTCTACGCATCTCAGAAGCCCCCTCGTGTCCCCTTCTGGTCACCAAGTCTCCTCCCCAGCGTAATCACTATCTGTCTTCTACCACCAGGGATTATTTTGCCTGTTCTTGAACTTCATATAAATATATTTAAAATTTTTTTTTACTTATTTATTCACTATGGTTTGCTACTTCTTGTTTAAACTTTTTAAAATTTCAGTTGTGGTAAAATACACATAGCATAAAATTTACCATCTTAACCATTGTTTTTTTTAGAGACAGGGTCTTACTCTGTCACCCAAGCTGGAGTGTAGCAGCACAACCATAGCTCACTGTAATCTCAAATTTCTATGCTCAAGTGATCCTTCTGCCTCAGCCTCCCGGGTAGCTGGGACTACAGGTGCATACCACCACAGCCAGCTTATTTTTAAAAATTTTTTTGTAGAGAAAGGGTCTCACTATGTTGCCCAGGCTGGTCTCAAACTCCTGGTCTCAAGCAAGCCTCCCACCTCAGCCTCCCAAAGTGCTGGGATTATAGGTGTGAGCTACCATGCCCAGCCCCTTAACGATTTTTAAATGTGCACTTCTTTAGTGTTAAGTGTATTCATATTGATGTGCAACCAATTTCCACGATTTTTTTCACCTTGCAAAACTGAAATTTTGTACTCATTAAACAACTCTCCACACCCACCACCTCCCGGCCACTGGCAACCACCATTCTACTTTGTCTCTCTGAATTTGACTACTCCAGGGGTCTTGCTACTTCTTCATCTGTGGCCTGCTTTATAAAAATACATTCTTTAAAATTTTTACCTTTAGTATTTCATTATTACCTTTAGCATTTCCTTTTAGTTTTTAACCTGATTCACATGAAATATAAATATTTCAGAAACAATCTTTGTTATTGGTCACAAGCCAGTGCTTACCTTTTCTTGTTGTTCAGCTTTGTAGAAATACCTTGCTGAAAAGTATATAATCTTTCAAAACTCAGAATCTGGATTTGTTATTTTTTGAAAGTAGCTTGTTTAACTATACAATGAATTTTATCAACTTAGGTCTTGTTCAGAAGATAATTTGGGTAAAAATTAATTATACACACTAAATGATACAAGAATTTAGCGTTTGTAAAATTTTGTTCAATCAATAACATAAATATTTCCTGATTTATCTTATTGGTTATCTCAAAGCGGCATCCATCTGATCTTCACTGAAATCCATCAACCACCCGGAGCCACCAGGCCCCCACCCCCTGCCAGTAGTAGCTAAATCTCCGGAGGGAAGACAGATTTGAGGAAAGGGGCCTTCAAATCCGAAAGCAGCCCAGCTGCTCAAACTTTTATTGGGATTTCCTCCTCTATAATTTTTTGTATTCCCCCTCAAAAAATATGTATACTTTATTAATCAGAAAAATGCAATAACCTCTGTCTATAAAGGATGATTCAGAGATTATTTATCCTCAATGCACTGACAGCCCAGTGGGGAAGGCAGGCATGTAAGTGATAAATGCCATGTAAAAAAACACTGAATTAGGGACAAAGCCCTAGACTTATAGTGTCCAGTCCTGGACTTTAATCTGACCATCCCTAGCTGCACAGCCTTGGGCAAATCACTGAGTTCTTGGTCTCAGTGTTCTCATGGGACATAAAGATAATAACCCCAAATTACAGGGCAGTTGTGAGGACCAGATGGGACAAGACAGGGTTCCATCTGGAAAGCCCGCCAGTCTCATGAGGTGTTCCTAGGAGTCCCTTGAAAAAGGGCTCTCTGAAAAAAAAAAAAAAAGAAAAGAAAAGAAAAAGGGCTCTCTGGTGAAAGCAAAAGGCATTTCTTTATTGCGGGACGTATCAGAGCCTTTAAAATGCTATTGAGCATGGTGATGCTCCAGGAGGGGGATGTAGCGTTAAGACTTCTCCGTTCTCACTTGATCATAGACAACAGGGCTAGTGTTCCACGGGGCGCGTTGAGGGAATTTCTGAGCTAACGGAGTAAATAAACATGACTTGCTCATAATTGAAAACAATTTAGGAAAATGTAAGCCTTATTACTCTGAGTGCTGAATAGTAAAAAATGCCTCCTACCATTGGAGTGTGAGGAGGAGCCGTCTGTTCTGAGAGGACAGGAAGACCATCAAACCTGTCCTGTTCCTGAGGGAGGGACCATGTCCCATTTGTCACTGTCTCTCATCCCGCTGCACAGCTGTGTGATCAGAGTGGCCCGAATGCCTTGCTCAAGGCCACTGCCCACTGCCCGCTCACCCTCTCTGTCGTGTTCTCTTCCACCGCGACCCCCACACTGCTGCCAGTACACCCACCTACCAAGCCCTGCCCACTCCCGGCCCTCCAACACCACCCCGAAGGTTCAGTTCACCCTTCAAGACCAGCTCGGGCCCTGACTCGCCTCTGCGGCCCTCCCTGCTGACCGGGCCCTGCTCCCCTAAACAGATATTGTGCTCAGGGACCCAGCAAAGTGCTTCAGGTTGCTCTGAGCTCACTGAGGGCCAGGGGCGTGTGTTATACTCTGTGTGTCCCCTTCAACATCTAGCCAGTGACAGGCCCAGAGCAGATGACAAACCCACACCTACTAGCTGATTACATGGATGGCAGAACCCAGAGACACTTTTTGGAGCAAAGCCTGGATTCTAAGCCGAGAAGCCGGATCCTGACTCCCATCTCCACCCTCCCCAGCTCGGTGGAAGTGGACAAGTCACAAAACTTCTTAGAGTCTGAGTTTCCTTCTCTGTAAAACCGAGTTACTACTTTCTGGCCTTCCCATCTCAAGGGTGATTATGGGAGGAGGCGCTTTGAAAACTCTAACGCGCGTCGCAAATGTCGGCCGTTGTTATTTTTCAGAGCTGACAGCATCTGACAAATGGAGTATTAATCACTATGCGGCTCTCTCTCCAGTGTCCAGCTGCCGACAGCTGGCGCCGAGTCTGAGACAGTGGGAGCAAGAGCCTCCGCCTGGTGGAGCTCCCTGCTCCACCGTGGAATCCACCCAGCCATCTGCTTCGTCTTGGTGAGCTCGGCTCGTTTTAATTTACTTCCCAGAAGGTGTGGGAATGATGGATTGCATGACACAGCCCAGGTTTTCTGACATGGGTCCAAGGCTGTAGACAGTAAAGCACATAACCCTCCTCCCTGTCATGGTCACAGGCCAGAGACCCCAGAGCAAGGCTTACAGGGAGCTCCCTATATCGTCAAAGTCAACAACCCAGGGTGCCCTTTAAGATGATTATCTCGGAGCTGAGATGATGTCTTAATAAGATTTGTTTGAATTAGATGATGAATTTGAATTAGATGATGAAATAATTTTAATGTGAGCAATTTGTAATTGGTAGCCAAACATGTTCACTCAAGTGAATCATAAGAAACTTCTCAAAACAGGGTAAGTGGGCCAAAACTCTTAAGAAGAGATTTAGTGGGGTAAGTGTAAAATAGACACCAATGTTGGAAAAACGCGCTTTCCCACACACAAGATATGGGATACAGGGATTCTCTGGAGCACGTAAGAAAAAGTATCATATTTTGGATGACTTTGAGGTTGATGTAAGTCAGCAAGGGTTAAGGAAAACAGCTACAGGTTGAGTAGTATTCCTTATCCCAAATGCTTGTGACCAGAGACGTGTTCTGGATTTCAGATGTTTTCAGATCCTGGTTCAGGATCCCTTATTCAAAAATCCAAAATCCAAAATGCTCCAATGAGCATTTTCTTTGAGTGTCCTGTTGGTGCTCAAAAAGTTTTGGATCTTGGAGCATTTGGGATTTTGGATATTCAGATTAGGATACTCAATTTGTACTTTAAAACTTAGGCTGTGTTAATAAAAGCATGATGAGCAGAAAAATGGAGGTCACAGAGCCTTTGAACTCTGCATTGATGAGATCGTACGTTCAGTTCTAGGTGCTTCTGATTGAAAGATTTAGCCACAACTTCGAGGGAGCCCATCAGGGTGGTGAAGGGTCCAGAAACCAACAGGAAAGGGCAGTGTTCAGCCCAGAGAAGAAACTACGCAAGGGGGCATGATCTGTGTTTCAGATATAAGAAGAGCTGTCATGGGGAGAGGTGTTAGGTCTTCTCTGAACTATCCTAGAGGGAACGGCAGAATTCCACTTAACATGGAAGCTGTTGTTCATCACTGAGCTGTCTGGACCCGGGTACCCTGGCTGGCAGCTGACTGGAAATTTCCCACCACTGACGTTATTTCATCAGAGCCCGTGTAATCTGCACTGTACTCAAATCACGGCAGAGAGGTTTTCTACACTGGGTGACTGGCTGGACCCAGTGACCTCTGAGATCTCTCCCAGATGGCCTTTATAAGAAAAGTTCCGCCACCTTGATACAAAGTAACTTACAACTGACTTTGCTGCTCAGCTTGCTTTGGTTGGGGGAAGGAAAGAACATTTCATGCATGCTTTCAACAGTAAGCACTAAAACCAGGAAATATTATATTCAATAAGCATAATAAAGCAATACTAATAAAGATATTTCAGCTGCATATTATGCCAGAAAGAGAGAAAAAAGATGAAGAGAAATTTAGGAAGAATAATGGAGATAAAAGAAAGGAAAATAAGGCAAATAAATGGAAAAATGGTGAGAGAGGACAGAGGAGATGCAGGAGAGAGAGGAATCAGAATATAAAGGGATAGAATTTCTTTCCTTCTCTCTCTCCCTCGCTCTTTCTTTATCTTCTTTCCTAAAACATGACCCAGTGTAAAGTGGGACTAGTGTAAAGTGGAAGTTTTATTTTTTCAATTTAGATTTTATATTTACCAAAGATATGCACGAACATATTTTTAATAATTTTTAAAATAATCAAATAGTTCTACAAGGCTTACTATAAAAGCAACAGCCCCTTAACCTCTCAAACCATACCCTGTTTCCCATGGGCACCCACTTCTAGTCCTTCAACTGTTGCTTTTTATATTAATCTCCACATTTGTAAATAACGCATTTCTAAATATTGCATTTCTAAATATTCATCACCAAGCTATGTGGAATATTTTCTTCTATGTTATTTTCCTGCCATTTCCATCAGTCTCTTCTCAATACAAACACATCAGCTATTCTATGAATTTTATCTTTCTGTGGATATTGCCCCAAACTTTCTGATTTGCTTTATACTGAACCAATTATTCTCTATACCTAGTTGACGGCTCTTGTCCAGAGATTTGCCTTCCCCTTAATCCCGGAGCTTCTGATTGATTCTACCTTGGGTTGGAGGCTCTGCTTTCTTAACATTCTGCCTTTCTCTTTCTTATTTCCTTTTCTTGATGGAACACATCTATGATGGAATACATCTATAGAGACCTTGTACATCTGAAAATATCTTTATTTTTATCTTCACCCTTGAGTGATAGTTTGTATAGGTATAAAATTCTAGGTTGAGATATTTTTCCCCTCCAAATTCAGGAGTATGGGCTCTGAATTGGTTAATTTGCATTTGAAAAGCAAGCTTGGCTTGAGAAAAAGTTATTTACCATCTCTAGGAATTGGTTAGCTCCGTGAGGGGCAGTCCCTCCAGGATCAGCCAGGTCCTAGATGTCAAAGCATCAGAATACATAAACTAAAAGACATGGTTAATACAGAAATACAATGTACTTCTCCTTTGGGCTAATGTCAATTCAAAGTGAGTCCGTGGGTAGTCTTGGAGAAGTCCTGCCTTAGTGCTCATGACACTGCAGGTCTGATCTCTCTCACCCAAAAGAAGATGAATAGAAGAAATTGTCAGAATAATCTGTCCCCTGTGTCCACAGAGCACTCCAGTGACCCCTCTCTGCTCACAAGCACTGGGGGCTGTCCTGGGGAGAAGGCAGGGGAGCTTCAGCATACAGGAAGTGGCCAACATTGCAGTATCGCATCCCTGCGTCCCTCTCAGTACATTCCTTGGAAAGTGTAAGCATGCGTGTGTACTTCTCAGGGTAGATCCATTCCTGATTCAGTATTTTCCCCAATTCCCCAATTCCCATTGCAACTTATCATGCATGGACAACTCAAACTGAAGTTCAAGACAGTGGGTTGGAATCAAGTCCTGCTGGGAGTAAGTGTCTGTTCCCTAAGAACTACTGACATAAGCACAAAAAGGGCTACTGGCAAGGGAGAGGGAGCATTCTGTGCTGTAGGTCATATTTCCCCTTCTCTGGGGTGGGTGTGTTTGGCCACCTTCCAGCAAGTGCTGGCTCTCTGTCACACACATGCCAACACGCCCAAGAGAGCAGACTGCAGGCACCAGGATTTTAGCACGTGTAAGGAACAGGCTCACAAATCTCGTCTCTCTCTCTCTGGAAACTTTTCCAGTCCCTTGAATGAGTACAGGGAAGCTGCTGAGGACCCAGACAACAAGATCTCAGCTGGAGGCAGGGACTGAGCCAGGAAAACTGCTCCTGAGCAATAACAGCCCTTCCACCCTGGTCCTCCCCACGTACCCAAGCGTCATTGATGAAGCCAGCGTAGCAGCAGGCTCCATGTGCATGGGAGCATCATTGATTCTTCAGTTGGTCCCATTCCTTGGGTGGCTGTCCATTCACTGCCACAGCACAGGGGAGAGAGAGCCCCTCCAGCCTCACCTCCCTCCACAGCCCTCCACACAGCCTGTGATCCCAGCAGGCACGTACTGGAACAGCCAGAGATTCTTCCAGATGGATTCTGCAATCCCTTCCAACTCATGCTCTCTGACCGTGGGTTGTTGATTGACAGACTCCTTCTTTGGAAACCATTCTCCCTGGGGGCGAGGTCTTGTTTCTCTGTTTCCTTCTCTGAGGGGTCCTCTCCCCACCACATCTCCTGAAGCTGGGCAGAGTCCATTCCACTGCACAGCTGATCTGCACGCTGGCAGCAGTAACTCAGGAGACCGCAGGCCCGTTGCCAAAGATGGAAGCCCAGGCATACAGGTGCTGACATGCCAAGTGCACACCCTTGGCCTCTCAGCCCTGGAGGCTTCCCAGCCCTGTTAGCACTGACACTCCTGTATTCAGTCCCGCACACTCGAGCCTGCAGCAGTCTCACGTTATTAATACTAGAATAGCTTGGCACACGCTCAAAGACTGTGCAGGGGCTCCCAAGCTTCCCTTCCAGGCACCAAGCCTTCTTTATGCCTAATCCTTTCTAATGAAGAAGGGGGAGTGCTTCTCAGAGAGTCAGGGGACCTGCCATTAGCAGGATGTTGGAGGAACATTGAATTCTTAGTTTTCCTAAGCATTGCCAATTTATTCTACAGGGAAAGGAACTTTCGCAGGAACTCAAGAGTGAAAGGAATGAACACAGAAAGGTTTGCCTGGTGGCCCCGCGATGCTCCAGTGCACAAATCCAGAGGGTGCCACTCATGTCGTATTTGCTGGGAATTGCTGTTCCTGGGTCTGTGCAGTGCTGCTACCTGCTCTTGCCTTCCTGTTTCTTCACCCAGTCCCGTTGTCATTCAGGACACAATGCTCTACACCTTTGGCAGATTTCAAGTTATTCTCTTAGAATGTGAGAGCCAGAAGGGGCCACTGAGTTTAGTGACATCTTTTCCCTCCCTTTGTAGATGAGGAGGCTGGTGGCCCAAAGAGGTCATTTGTCCAAGCATCCTAGGCAGAGGCGGGACCTGGATCTGAGGCTCGTGACTTTCTCTTCCCCTTTGCTGCCCTAAGTGTGGGCCGTGGGCCAGCAGAATCAGTGGATCTGGGGACCTGCTGGAAACGCAGCATCTCCTGCTCCAGCCCCAGACCTGCTGAATCAGAAACTGCCTTTGAACAAGACTCCCTGGTGATTTGCACATGCGTGTTGATGTTCAAGAAGCACTGACCTTCCCACACCAAGATGAAATGATAGAGACCTCTAAACGCATTCCTGTTTCCAAACTAACTCACATTTCCTGCACTCTGGAAGGAAATGGACTTACAAGATATTGTAGGGGGAGGAAGGAAAGGGACGGAGATGAGCTCATTTTGCAAAGCTACTCACATGAAGAACCCTGCCCTTCCAGGGGGATGGGCTTGGAGGGGACGTGCTCATGGGAGCCTGGGGAAACGTGACTCTGGAGTTCTCTCTCAGTTCTTTGACTTACGCAAGTTTTGTTCTGACTCCTGCCTGATGCAGGCACAACCTCTTCACTCCTCATCCTCTTGACCTCAAGAACATGACCCTTTGCAGAGAGCAGAGACCTTGGAAGAGTGACAGGCCTTGGACTTGAGTGTGGAGCCAGCAGCCAGGCTCGGCTCACCATCTCCCAGAGCCATCGCTCACAGGAAGAGGCTCAGCTGCCAGGCAGCAACCTCCCTTCCCCCCTCGGAAGCCCGTTGGCTCTTTGTACCTCTCCTTAGGTTTGGTTTTGGCTTATGGATGTCACCCCTTGTCCCTGCTAGAGTGCAAGCTTTCCTGGGGATAGAGTGCTGCTTCTACCTGGTGACCCCCACGAGCCTTGGTTGGCAGGCGGGGCCGACGATGTATTAGTGGAGAGCGGGTGGTGAAGAACACGTTCCAGAACTCCAGTGGCCAGCAGTAGGGCCTTGTCCACATCTGCTCTTGGCCTCCATTGGTTCTAGGAAGACCAGGCTGTTGTCCCTGCAAGAGTCATATGTTAGAGTCCCACACCCCAGTCCCTTAGAATGGGACTATATTTGGAGTTAGGGTCTTTAAAGACATAATTAGGGGAGAATGAGGTCATGTGGGTGGGCCCTAATCCAACAGAACTGGTGTTGGTATAAGAAAAGGAGATTAGGGTACAGACACAGAGGCACAACCATGTGAGGAGGACACATGGAGAAGGTGGCCATCCACAGGCCAAGGAGAGAGGACTCGAGAGAAACCAACCCTGCCAGCACCTTGATTTCAGACTTCAGTATCCAGCACCCAGTCTGTGATACTCTGTTTCAGCAGCCCGAGCTGTCTAATGCACCCGTGAACATGCACGATGGACCAGACTTTGACTTAGCATCTTTAGGAATTGCCCAGTATTTTCCATTTCTGTGAAAAATAGCAATTTCTAGATTCCAAATGGAAAAACGACTTCTTGTAGTTTGTTATAAACAAGTGATAGAATGATGTAGGAGTTTGTGGACAATGTATAGTTTTCTCCCCACTGGAAAAGAATCTGCAATGGATTTGATTATCTTATAGTTGAAGTCCATATTTTATAACAAGGAGTGTACATATTCCTTTTCCAAGACATAATTAGATTTCCTTTACAGCCAGAGAACCTGCAGTCTCAGATCTGGTTTGGCCTGCTGCATACCAGCTACTGCCAATATTTCTAAATCTCCATGCCCAGGAGCACAGCGCTTTTAACACTTAAGAGAAATGGTGGTTGTAGCGCGTGCAATCCCTACGTGCGTGCCTGTGTTCAAACATGTGGGACATATTTGTGTTACCAGAGTTACTCTGTTTTGTGACTCCATCTTATTGCTCTGTGTGCCCTCCTTTAGTTTTGCTTTTGTTTTTTAATCATGGTCCATGTCAGTCATGGGAGGCCCGTCCCTGTCACGGGCAGTCAGCCCCTGCTCGCCTGCAGCTGGTGGTGAGTTATTCATGGTCCCTCCTTCACTACCTCTTTTAGACAGCGGGCTTGATTCTAAGGCAACTGGGTCACCTCTAGTTTCTTTTCAGACTGAGATTCTAAGTTTCCCCCTTCACTTCCCAATGTCCCCAAATGGAGTAGGCTCAGAGACAGTCTTGGGCTTGGTTCTCCCAGTGGGGGAAGAGCTTGCACACCTCACCCTGAGAGCCCCTGTCACCAAGGGGTGGAACCCTCACCCACACATATGTCTTCCTGTCCGGCCATGGTGGCTGGGCACCACACAGCACCCTCTCTCCTAAGCCAAACCTCCTACCTGCCCCAATCACCCAAGGAATCAGTTGGGAGCCATAAATCCCACCTGTTATTTGAACAGAGAGAATTTAAAGACTTGCTGACTAGGCATGAAGTCGGTAATGAGGTAACAGGAAGGAAAAAGATATGGCCAGTGGTGGGAGGGCTCATGTTGGGGGTACCAGAGGTGACCCCTATTCTTTGCAGGTCTGTGGGGCAGAGTAAAGGCCTCTCTGTATCCCCCCCCCTCCTTCTCTGCCTCAGCTCCAACCTCTGGGAAACCAACTCGAGGCCTGGCCTCTCCCTCCTCTGCTGGAAACTGCTCCAGAATTAACCTTTGAGTAGAGATTTTGAAACAGCAAAATGTGAGTGCTGGATTAAAGGAGCTTGAAGGAAGTACCCTGTCTGGGTGTTTCTCTTCTGTCCCCAGCTTCCTTCCTCCTGCCTTCCCTTCTCTCTGCTGTTAGCCCTCACCCTGCCCATGCATAGGCCACTCTCCTCTCCTGGCCCAAAAGCTTACCCTTAGTGATGGAGGCACTCAACATCTCGCCCTTCCTGGGAGGCTGTTAAAAAACAAAACCATGCATCTTGATAGGCCTACATAGACTGGTGATTACAGGAGAAATACTGTGTTTTTCAGGATGCTGGATCATAGGGTCTTCAAAGCATAGAGCCTATGGGATTTTAGAACTCAAATTTGTCTTACCATAAAGCAGTGATTTAAAAAAAATAATTGATGTCTGACTTCTGCTCTCAGAGATTCTCATTTAGATTGGTGTACGGACTCGGACCCACTTGGGCATGGGATTTCGAAAAGCTTCCCAGGTGATTCAAAAGCACAAAGCACAACCAAAGCTGAGATCTGTGCCCTAACGTATACCCAGACAGAGTAAATAAATGTCCTCAAAATGATAAAAGTTGGCTGGAAGTGGTTGCTCACGCCTGTAATCCTAGCACTCTCGGAAGCAGAGGCCGGCAGATCGTTTGAGCTCAGGAGTTCGAGACCAGGGTTGAGTTTAAATCTACTATGTGGCTATCTGTTTTCTATTTGTACTTTCTGTCCTTTATTCCTTTTCTTTTCCTGACTTTCTTGGATTATCTGGGCATTTTTAATATTATATTTTCTCTCCTTAAGTGGCTTACTAGATATATCTATCTTGTTTTTCTAGTGGTTTCTCTAGGGTTTATAGTATCACACTCTACCTTCAAGTAATATTATATAACTGGATACATAGTGTAAAAACATTATAACAAAATACTTCCATTTCTCCCCTCCTGGCCTTTGTGCTTTTGCCATGCATTAACTTCTACATGTTATAAACCCCACGATGCAGTGTTATTGTTTTTGTTTTAAACAATCTTTTAAATACTTTTAAGAGATTTAAGAAAAATAAGAAAACGTCTTTGATATTTACTTACATATTTGTTATTTCCAGTGCGCTTTATTTTTTTTTATGTAGACCTAAATTTTCATCTAGTATTTTTATTTTCTGCCAGAAGAACTTCCTTTAGCAATTTCTTGCAGTACTAGTCTTTTGACTATGAAATTTGCCAGGTTTTGCATGTCTGAAAAAGTCGTTTCACTTTTGAAAAATGTTTTTGCTGGGTACAGAATTCTAGGGTAATCTTTTTTCTTTTTCTTTCAGTTCTTTAAAGAGGTCACACTGCTGTATGTATGTATTTATTTGAGACGGGGCCTTGTTCTGTTGTCCAGGCTGGACAACAGTGCAGTGGCACAACCAGAGCTCACTACAGCCTTGAACTCTTGGGTTCAAGCAATCCTTCTGCCTCATCCTCCCAAGTAGCTAGGACTACAGGTGAGTGCCACCACACTTGGCTAGTATGTCTGTGTCTATGTTGACCAGGCTGGTCTTGAACTCCTGGCCTCAAGTGATCCTCTCGCCTCAGCCTCCAAAAGTGCTGGAATTGGCTTGCATTGTTTCTAATGTGAAGTCTTCTGTCATTATCTTTATTTCTTTGTATATGGGATCCACTACTCCTCTCATTTCCCAACATGTACGCACACACACACACATGCCCAGCTAGTTTTAAGATTTTCTCTTCATCACTGGTTTTTAGCAATTTGATTATAACATGTCTTGGTATTATTTTCCTTATTTTTCTTGTGCTTGGGATTCATTGAGCATCTTGGTTCTGTGGGTTTATAGTTTTTTTTTTTTAATCAAGTTTGGCAAATTTTCAGACATTATTCTTTTAAGTATTTTTTCTAGATCCCCGTCTCTTTCCCATCCTTCTGTGGTTCCAGTAACACATTTTAGCCTGTTTGGTGATGTCCCATACACTGCTCATGCTGTTTTTTTCCTGTGTTTCATTTTGGATATGTTCTGCTGTTCTGTTTTCAGTTTCACTTGTCTTTTCTTCTAAAGCATCCACTCTGCTGTTAATCCCATGCTGACACTGAGCTTTTTAAAATCTCTAGAAGGTCTATTTTAGTCTTTTTAATTTCTTCCATTTCTCTTCTCATTGTGCTTATGCTCTATTCTATCTTCTTGATCATCTGGAGTGAGTTTATTATAGCAATTTTAATAAACTTGTCTACTAATTCTATCACCTGTGTCATTTCTGGCTCTGTTTTATTGATTTTTCTTCTCATTATGGGTCATATTTTCCTACTTCTTTGCATGCCTGGTAATTTTTGTTTTGATGCCATACACTGTCAATTTTCTATTGTTGGGTCCTGGAATTTTTATTTCTTTAACTGTTTTCATGTTTTGTTCTGGGATGCAGTTAGTTGAAAACAGTGTGATCCTCCTGAAGCTTGTTTCTAAACTTTGTTACATGGATGCACAACAGCCTTTTGTCTAGGGACTATTGTGGCCCCACTACTAAGGCAATGCTCTTTTCAACAGTCTACTTGATGCCCCGTGTGGAAGAAGGTCTTTCCACTCTGACAGCTCTAGCTTGAAGTGAGCTTTGGGGATTTTCTGCCTGCTTCTTTCCCGTGGTTCTTCCCTTATCCTGGTAGTTTTCTCACATGCCTCTGCTACTCAGTATTAAGATAAAGGGAGACCAGCTTTGCATCTCTGGAGCTCTCTGTTCTGCTCTCTTCTCCGTGGTACTCTGCCCTGTTTATTCTTCACCTTGGCCGCCTCAAACTCTGAACTGTGTCTCCTCAATTTGGGGAGATCATGCAGCTCTTTTCAGTTCTCCCTCCCTGTGCTGTGGCCTAGAAACCCTGTCCAGGCGGTAAGACGGGGCAATTGCAGGGCTCAGCTTATCTCCTTTCTTTCAGGGATCTTTGTCCTGCACTATTTTCCCATATCTAAAAACTGTTGTTTCATAAATTTTCTTTGGCTTTTGTTGTCGTTGCTGCTGTTTAAGGCCAGAGGGTAAATCTGGTCCTGTTATTCCATCATGGCTGGAAGTGGACGTCCTATACATCCCTCACTTGAAATATGAAAAGTGAACGAAGCAAACTGCAATAGAACTCTATGTACTTAGAAGTTTAAAATGAAAAGGAACCACTGAGACCTACCTACATGGCTGAATTTTTTTTAATCTCACTTAGGCAAAAGATACTACAACAAAAAGAGAGGGATTTAAAATCCTAGAATTTCAAAGTAAAAAATTTTTTTAATCATCCTGTTCATCTCCTTCCTTTTGTATATGAGGAAATGAAATCTTAGTGATGTTAAGGGAAAATCAAAGGTCATATTAGTATTGGGCAGAGCTGAGATCAGAACCCAAGTCTTTCAACAAACATGCTACTAAACCATGTTATTTCTATCATGCCCATAAACAATTACCATTTACCAAGTGTGATTAAGTACAATTTGTCAATACTTTGTAAGCTTTATTCTAAACTTCCTGACAACCTGGTAGTGTCAGGGTAGGTACTGCCATTATCACCATTTTACAGATAAATAACCTGTTTAGCTCAGGGAGTTAAAAATGATTTGTCTAAGACCCTTTAATGGGGTCTCCTGGCTTAAATGATTTTTTTTATAACAACATTAAGATGTTATTTGTCTTTTTAACACATTGACACTTGCACTAAAGGTATAAAAGCAAAGGTAGGTAAAACCACTTGTACCTTCGCATGAACCACAGCAGTGGCACCAAACTATATTCATAACTCTTGTATTTTTCATCACCGTGTGCTTGAAGTTTTTAAAAAAACTCTATCTCACTTAAGAATGTTCATAATGAAACAGTATGTTATTAATTCTATTAAATATTGACCCTTACATAGATGCCATTTTATTATTCTGTGTGGCAAAACGGGAAATATGCCTAAAGCACTTCTTGAGTGCTTGAATTGGGAGCTGAACCTGACACTTTTCTTGTGAAACATCATTTTTATTTGAAGTAACAATTGATAAACTATGTTAATCATGTGTGGTTACATGGTGGACATTTTCTCAAAAATAAAAAAAAATGAAACTATTACTTCAAAGAAAGCAACTGACAAATTATTGCCAACGATAAGATGAGCTTTTAGAAAAAAGCAGAATTTTATAAAATATGTATCCTCTTCTATGAGAGCTTGAAAGCTTCCCAATACTTCAAGGCTTTCCTGATAAGATTGGTGGACAGACTAACAAATAAGATTTTGTAGTATTATACAATAAAATGCATCAATGTTTGGAATATCAGCTTATTTCACTGAATAAATATTTTCAAAATGACCAATGCCCAATGCCACAAAATAATGCATTGGTAAAAAAATCCATTCAAAACACAAGACAAACCAATGGATTTTAATGTAAGAGGCTATGAAAAAATGTTCACCAATATGGTTTCAGATTCCACACTGCAACTAACGTTTAAGAAACTACCATTTGTCAAGATTACAGTATCAAAGAACATCCAGAAATTACCTGAAAGGCTATAAAAATACTTCTCTGTATTCCAGCTGTGTATCTGTGTGAGACTGAATTTCTTCATACACATCAACCAAAAGACATATTGCAAGAGACTGGAAGCAGAAACTCAGATGAGAATCCAGCTGTCTTCCATTAAGCCAGAGAATAAAGAGATTTTGCAAAAGCATAAAACAATGTCACTCTTCTCACTACATTTTTTGGAAAACAGCCTTTTTCATAACAATGTTACTTTTGTTAACGTGTAATGAGTTTGCTATTGTTACTTCTAAATGAATTTGTAAATAATTAAATTTTTTCTCAGTTTTAATTTTGAATACAGTAAATATAAATATTTATAACTTGCATAAACAAAAGCTCTTATGTCCTTTAAGAGTGAAGGGTCCTGAGATCAAATGTTTGAGGAGCGCTGGTCTTAGCACACTTGAGAGGTAGTAAAGCCAGGTCTGTGTCCATCTGGCTCCCAAACCCATGTTGCCCTGACACAACGTTGCCCTCTTACCCAATTCTCCCATTAAAATGGGAAATAGGATTGGGTCCCTAAAGCTTTGTTTTATAATTTTTCTCCATAGTATCAAAGTTTTTCGATGTATGGATATTTTTCTTTGGCGAAGCACAAGTTTCTTTTCCTAAGGCTTTAGAACTCCATTAGGGATTCAAGATGACTCTTTATTGGCTATAAAATAAAATTATGCCAGATGCAATAATATATTGAGTTTTGTAATGTATATAAAGCTCCAATAGTTGGGAGACGTTCTTTATTAGATTTCACGAAACAGGAGTAATTCCAATTCTTTGGCTCTGGGCTTATTTTTCATCCCCTGGCACTAAGCCCCAAGAATTGAAGCTATGCTCTGGGGGAGCCCACCTTGCCGGGGGACATCCTCAGGAGGAACTCCTGCATGCCTCTCCTCAGCAGCGCATTCTCTGCGACCTCCCTCAGGCTTCTGTGCAGCTTCTCCATCTCCTTGTATTCACTCTTGACATCTACAGAAGAGCAGAAGGGGTGCGTCAGGACTTGGTGTCCTTTTCAGCAATGTCTCCGGAAAACAATCCCCGAAGAATCCTGTCACTTCTCTCAAACATAGACCTGGAGTGGTGCTTGGAGATCAGATAGTCCAATTTCCTTGTTTCATAATCTGAATCAAACCAGGTGTTCTTTCCCTTACCTGAACGCTGTTCAGAGCTAGAGCCCTGAGTCTCTTTGTCTTGCTCCTACAGCCAGAAGCCTCCCTCCTCCGAGCTGCCTCTTAAATCCTGCCCAACTGGACCCTCCCACGACCCGGCTTCCATGAAGCTTCCCCAGTGTCCCAGCCCCGAATAACCACTCTGTCTTCTAAACTCCAAGAGTAAGCATCTGGCGCCTGAGTGGCTCTTAAGTCACATTCCCAGTGAGACCTTCCTTGACCACCCTGTTCCCTTCCCCAGCATGCCCTCTGCCCTTCCCCTGCTCTATTTTTCTGCCACACATTTTACTAGTTTGCTCACTGCCTGCCTCCCACCCACTGGGCTGTAAGCTCCTTGAAGGCAGGAGTTCTCATCTGTACTGGTCACTGCTGTGCCTAGAACACTGCCTGGCACCTAGGAGATGAGCAGTGTCATTTTTTGAGAATACATACTCTCCAGTCTTGTGATTTACATTCTTGCACATCTTGTCTTGCCAACATCTTGTTCCAGGTATGACCCTGAGAACAGGGGCTGCTCTTTAGATCCCTCTATAGCGTTGGCACCTGGCACGGTACCCTCCATATAATGTATATTTGTTGTTGATGGTGAAGAAAAGTAAACAGGCTTAAATTATAGCAGGTGCAATTTACACCAAACTTGGAAAATTTTCTGTGTGACCTGGTTGGGTGAAAGACCTTTGGCAAGTAGGAGTTCTTTAAAGAAGACACAATCATAAGACTATAATCTTAAAACTTAGGTTCCTGTGAAGGCCACAAGAGAGTCTGATACGTTATAGTGTGAGGGTGCTGAACTCCTTCCCTGGTGCATCTAGGCAACCAGAATCTGGGCATCACGATTCCCAGAGACAGAGAAGTACAGACACATTTAGAAGCAGCAATTGTGGCTTTTATTTTTGCAAATAGCTCTGACCACTCTCACCCTGGCAAACTTGGCAATAGCATCTGGTCTAGTATTCCTTTTTTTGTAGCAGGTAACTATGTACATGGTTTAAAATTTAAAAGGCCCTCCCCTGTCCTCCAGCCTCCCAGTTCCCCTCCTTAGAGACAACCAGTGTTACCAGTTTCTTTTTTTTTTCCTCTCACAAATGGCAATATATGACACACAGTTTTTTCACTTCGCTTTTTTTTTTTCACTTTACAACATATTTTGGAGATTGTTTCATATTACTGCCTCTAAAACTGCTTTATTCTTTCCAACAATTGCACAGGCCTCCACTAGTTATACAGCTAATTTAATTTAACCTGTGTTCTACTTATATAATAGATATTTGAGTTGTTTCCATTTTTGATATTGTGAACAATGCTACCCTAAGTAAACCTGTCTATATCCCCTTCTCCCCATGTATAAGGATATCTATAGGGTAAATTCCTAGAAGTAGGATGGCTGAGCCAAAGGATATATGCATTTTTAATTTTGCTAGAAATTGCCCAATTGCTTTCTGCACCAGTTTATGCTCTCCAGTTTATAGCAGGGGCCTGGTGGAGCCCATGGCATGAAAGGGAGGTGGCTGCCCGCAATGGGGCACCCACAGCTGCTGTTGCATTCCCAGGCTCCTGGTGGATTAAGAGAAACCTTTCTCCAGCACCAGACAATGAAGATTTTCATAAGGAGGTATCAACTTAAAAGAAAGGCATTATGGAGAGAGTAGGGCAGAGTTGTGGATTTACATTTGCCACTTTGCAGCTACAGGACCTTGGGCATATTACCTACCTAATCTGAATCTCTGTTTCTGCATCTGCAATGACATCTATCTCTGAGAGCTGACACGAGAAGTCGGTGAGACAGTGTGCACAAAGCCTGAGTACAATGCTCAGTCTCAGTCGGGTGCTTGGCAAAGGGTGTGCAGCAGTCATCATCATCGTTATAATCATCATCTCATTCCTTGCCCTGGACATTCTTCCTAACTTAATTCCTTTAAATTCAGTAAGGAGCAAACACAGCCAGGGGTGTCTACATAATCACCTTTTACAGAAAGGTTTTACATATTTACCTGCAAGCTCCTTGTAGAGACCATACCCCTGGGACGAAGCAAGGGTCAGCATGGTGGCGATACTGCCCATCACCCTCTCCGTGATCCCAGTCTACACGACAAGGACATTCAATCTGTTAGGATGGCACATCCCCAAAGTGACTCTTACAAGAGTGACCCCACCCAATCCCCTAGCTGGAGAGGATACAGGTGGCGTCACCTGCCTCAGCATCTCCTTTCCTGCCTATCGAGACTCATGGGGGGAATGTACCACTGGTGCTGACTGATGGAATGAGGAACTAATGAGGAAGCCAGGAGGCGTGAGGAGAGGACGGCTGCCGCGGAGATGGAGAAACGGGGAAGAGCCGGTAACCACCCAGGATCTTCTCACACATTTAGTCACTGGGTAAATGTGTCCTGGGCCCCACTCCGTACAGCACGCCTTACTTGACATGTCTGATTTTTCTTCCCAACTGCCTGAGAAGTGTCTCAGTCCTTTTATCAATGGAAACCATTTTCTTCCCTCTTCTGTCTCTTGCTCTCCTTTGAAAAACATCAGACTCCTTCCTCCAACCTGGCAGAGGGTAGTTTTGAACTTGGATTTCCTGACTTCAAATCTCATGCTGTTTATGCTACACGCTAGACCAAGAACCCTAAACTCAGGCCTCAGCTGTAGCTGTGAGCCTGGGGCTAGTAACTAAACCCTCCAGGCCTCAGCTCCTTGTCTTTAAGATCAGGGGATGGGAGATCCACAGCTCCTAAAACCACCTCACACTAGAGTGAAAACAAATCAGGAAGCCACATTACTGATCAATTTATCAGAGACTAATCAGTATATTCAACAAAGCATTATTCCCCTCTTCAATTTATAAGAACATTGTGAAGAGGTAATTTTTTAAAAATCAGTAAATCTTCAAATATTAAGTATGTATAAAAAGAAATTCAACCCATTATATAAAACTAAAATATTTTAAACAACTAAAAGTTAACTGTTATTTTAAAAAAAAAAAAACGGTCAGGGAACAAGAACGCTCCATGCGCCCAGTTTTCACTTTCCATGTTTCTGTCATTTAAGATATATTTGTACATGATCAATACAGTAATCATTTTTTTAGTGGAATTATTTTCTTAGGCACCTTAAGATCCAATTTCCATGGACTCAACGGGGACACGGGGATTGGCTCTGTAGAGTTTGGCCGATTTCCTGCCAATGTATTTGTAGACTGTGATAATATGTCAAGTGACTGAAACTAAACTGCTGCTGGCAAGATACCTCTCAGCCTATTCCGATGGAAATGACATGCTTTGCATTGTGGAGAAGGTATTTTCCAAAACTGCAGTGGCAGGGGGAGGGCAGGAGACTGGGCAGAGTGGGCTAGAGATGTTCCAGGTGGCTGCTCCACAGGTGGATCCAGAAAGCAGCCACCCAGCTTCCTCATGGTTGGCAGGGCCAGTTAGCCTGGACTGAGGCACAAAATCTGGAGCCTCACATGGCCAGGGAGGGGGACAACAGTGGCCTGGACTAAGACAAAGCATTTCTGCTGCTTGGGGGAGGAGCAGTGTCGAGCTGAGAGACCGGGCTGAGGCAGGATGGTCCAAGTGTCCTTGGCAGAAGCACTGATGTCTGAGGAAACTATAGGAACCATTTTCCACGTAGATGGCATCAAGGCTAAATGTGTGCTAGCAACCATGACTGACCGATCTAGTAGTGCGCTGACATTTATTTACTGACATTTTATGTAGATGAGACATTTTCGTCATTAAAAAAAATGTGCCTGGAGATTATGCTATTGTTGGAAATGCCAGAGCCGCTACCTGGCCCCACATCTTGGTCTGCATCTTCCTAGCCGTGTGGCTTGCTGATACACCTCTCGTGCCACAGTTTTCTTCTCCATAAAATGAGAACAACGATAGTACCTACCTCACAGATTTGCTGGGGATTAAAGGAGCTAATGTCTGTACAGCACTGAGCACCGTGTACACAGACAGAAAGGGGAAGGCACAGGAGAGCTGGAAGGGCTGCGCTTCTGAAGTCAGAGCCACAGGGTAGCGGGCACCAGTGCAGAGGGACGCGGCAGCAGTGAGGACAGAACGCAGAATGCCGAGCGCCAGCGGCCCCTCCCCCAGCACTGGCTGGGCCCGCTGCGCAGAAGGCATCGGTTCTATTGGGGCCCGAATGCCTACTGTTTCTCCCACCTTCTGCACCCGCCTCCTCTACCACCCGGAGGCTCCTTGCACTGGGGTTGAGGCTGAGGCTGAGGCTGTGGAAGTACCTTCAGCTGCTGAAACTGGTGCTGCATCCTTTCTTGAGCCCTTTCGAACATGCCCTCGGCCACCTGCTGGTCCACCCCTCTTCGGATGACATCTTTCATTCTCTCACATGCTCTTTTGCCAGTGATCTGAGCTGCCTCTGGCAAAAATGATAGCCACAAGGACTTGCTTAGAAATCTTTGAATCAGAAAGAAAAACAAGCAAGCAAGCAAACAAAAATATATTTATAGATATGTGTGTGTGTGTATATACACACACTTCTTTAAAAAATAATATTTTCAATATTTAGATACTAAATAGCATTCAGAAAACCTCATGAGTGAATTAAGCAGGAGCTTACAAAGTCACCTCCCCCCCTGCCCGCAAACAAAGGAGCTGTCAAAACAAGAAGGAGCCTGAAAGCCAGTTCACAAATAATTGGAGAAAATAAAAATGAGAACTAGATACGGATTTTATAGCTAAATCAGCTGAGACACAGCATGGAAAGGAGAAGCAGGGTGTGTAGACAAAGGGTGGACAGAAAGAACTGAAAAACACACAGAGAAGGGATTCTTAATCGCCTCCCCGCCCCCTGCAATCATGGTGGCTTCAATCTGTAGACTGAGGGGGTTACGAGGACTTAGGATGCAGGAGGACAAATACTTTGAGGGGAGCAGCGGAAAAGGAGGCCATGGGTGCTGACAGAAAGACCCAGAGCAAGTGGAGATGTTGCCCCAGGAGCCCCCACCTTCGTAACAGGGCTTCAGGTCGTTCTGAACAGAGGTGGCGAGGGATTCGTAGATCCTCCTCTTCCTCCTGAGGATGTGGCCCTCCAGGCCTCCCAGGATGGTGCTTATCTGAGAAGCCATATTAACAGAGGCCATTTGTGACAATTCCTTCAACAAAGGCAGGTCAAGTGTCCTGCTGTGCGGCCCCCACTCCTTCCACCACGCTGTGGGTTTGCTGCTGATACGTCATCTCCACGACTATGCTGTGAGCTGCTCGTGGGCAGGAACTTTTTCCTAAGCATCTTCATACCCCAAAGTGCTTCCCACAGAGCCCAGCACCTACAAACTACTCACTACATATTTGCTGAGTTGAACCTGGGCACAGGCAAGGTCCTGGAATGGGCCTTCTTTGGGAGGCAAGGGGAGATACAAGCTATTTCTCTAGGATTGCCATGTAATTTGGCCCGGTCCTGGAAGAAAATGAGTCACAGACCAGAGTCTTGAGGCCTCAAAAGTAAAAAACGACCTGCAAAATCATGACTACTTCCTTAAGCTTCACTGCTTTAGATGCTACTTCATAATATTGGCAAAAATGATAGCGACGTTAGTGAAAGTGTTACAAGTTGATGCAAGTTTTCATACATCTAAGGACTCTTTGAAGATTCTTCCTGAGCACTGAGTTGGCTTTAAAATCTCAGCACGCACTACTGGTTGCTTCACAGTGGAACAGTGTCTCCCACCTCCGTGGTGATCTTAGGGCCACTGCTCTCCCCGGGTCCCATCAGGTTCTGTATTACACAGCACCTCCTGCTAGGTGTTCACACCCTGGACACTCTGGGAGAAAGATGGACAACCCCAAAACTCACCTTGGAAGAAAGCCACACCCAACCTCACTGCCCTTGTCACTTTATAAGGAACTTACCTCCTGGATCAGGAAATGTTTTCTATAGCTATCATATTTCCAGCCATTTCTTATCCCGATTTCTGTCATTTTCTCCTGCAGGGAGTGCTTAAAAGCATCTATGTGAGGCATCAGAGCTGAATCAGTGGGCTTCCCAGTTCTACAAAAGAAAGGAACAAAAAGGTTAGAGACAAAGGAGGCTGAAACAAACATGAAACTAGCTGGTTCCTTATATTTATTTAAGAGAAATGAGATAAGATCTCACAGTTATCAAATTCCTGCAATGTGCCAGGCACTGTGCTGTGCCAGGCCTGGGACGTGAAGACCTATGAAGTCAGTGTGATGATGCTCATTTTATAGGCGAGAAAATTGAAGTTCAGAGAGGACTGCTGATGTGTCCAAGGTCACACAGCTAATAAGGGGCAGAGCCAGGCTTTGGACATGGCTTTAACCTCAAAACTCATAGTCTTTCCACTGCCAAGGAGTTTCCACTTGAAAGGGTGGAACTTGAACTACACCTTAAAAGATGGGTAAGAAGGAGGAATTATTCCCTATGGGACACAGTGAACACAGTTGTTTCAGAATATCCCAGGAGCAAGAAGTGGCAGGTCACAGAGGAGAGAGCACAGGCTTTAAATCCTGGCTCTCTACTCGTGAGCTGGGTGACATTGGGAAAGCCACACAGTTCTTTTGAATTTCAGTTTTTTCAGATGTAAAAAGACAGAAGCCACTTCACAGGGTCAGAGAGAGCACTCGATGAGATAATACGTGCCAAGTACTTATAGCATGGCACCCGGGACATCGCTGCTCCTCTTTGCTGCCTGCTGGGCTGGCCACAGCAGAGGGCTGACTCCGGGCCACAGTGCAGGCGAAGGCTGGAAAGGCAGTCGGAGGCAGGTAGAATGTCTTGAATGTCACTGGAAGGAATCTGGAGTTTATCCCACAAACTTGTAAACAGGGTGGAGTGGGTGTCAGTGGAATGGCATGATCCAAGATGTGTTTAAAGAAAGGTGAGGGCTGAGTAAGATACAAGCAAAGATGGGAGAATGGTTCAAGCAGCAGCAGGTGAACAAGCAGGTGAGATGCTGGCGGGGAAGGAGAAGGTAGACTGGGGACAGGCGGCTGCACTTAGGGACTAGGAGTTTCTGTCGATGGAGGAAAGAACTGGAGGTCAGGGAAGGAGGGGGCACCCACACCCTCAACCCACGCCAGACCCAGAGTCCTCCGTGTACTCAGGGAGCGTTCTGAAGGCCATGTGTTTGCTTAATTCCTCTCTCTCCAATCAAAATACCCTGTCCTGGGCCCAGATCCACAGGAAAATTTATCCCCTACCACACAGATGAGATATTTGAAAAATAATGGGAATCATAATATTAGTCTGAAAGCAACATCACAATCTGTACTCCAGGTCACCATGAGAAATTTTTAAGTGAACCAAACCAAGAAGGCTTTTGTGTTTTGCCAAAGACTACACTTTCCTCCTCAAGTTACAAGCTACTCTTTACACTTCTACATCCAAAGCATGAATTCTTAAAGACGAGACTCTGGCCCAACATTCTTCAGACATTTGTTCAGGAAGGCACAAGATGAAAGATCCTTTACCTAAAAATGCCTCCAAATACAGGATCGATCTGGTCATAGATGGGCTGAGTGATGGCTTCATTCAGATCAATTCTTGCCAAAGTCCTGGAGGCATAGATGCCATTTTTCAGGCAAACAGCTTTCAGAGTCTGGTGAAAACCTTGGTTTCCTTTATTCCTCTGAATAATCAAATAATAAATTAGTAGAGTTAACCAGAAGGTCACAGGATCAGAACTGTATCGCTTTGGCCAAAGACTGATGCCAAGAATCACAGGAAAGAGTAGAGACAACATGACCTTTAAACATACACTATTAAGCTAAACAAGAAAAGACAGTGGTCACGCCTCCAGGTTGGCTGGGTGCCCCACAATTTGCATGCCAGGTGAGAGGTTACAAGATGTTTTCTTATTGTGTAATCTAACTGATACTGCCATCGAGGCAGCAAGATAGGTAGGGCAAGCATTTAGCATCCCCATTTCACAGAAGAACACCAAGAGGTTTTTTAATGGGTTTAGGGCCTTGCCCAGGACTATAAAGTGGATGTTTGGTGAGGCTGGCATTCAGATCAAGATGCTCAGATCCCAGATTCTGCCTCTGTCTCTGCTGAACCGCGTGCCTTCCTTGGTACTAGGGATGCACGGTTAATTCCTTACGTGCAATTCTCACTCTCTTCTACTCTCTACTAGCTCTTTATTTCCTTTGAAAGCAATGGGATTGTGAAAAGGGAGCTTGGCGATTAGGCAGACCTCACTGGCCACCCACATTTTCCCTGGAAGGGTCACTCACCATCAGGCATGCCCCAAGGATGCGTCGGTAGGAAGCCCTGGCGGTCCGGACCCCCTCTTGCAGAGGCCGCTCGATGTGGGTGAAGCACTGCGCGATGGCCTTCTCCAGCAGCTCGACCTTCTCTTCCACAAACCTCCGCAGCCCACTCACGTGCAAGTGTTCACTCTAGGGACAAGGGGCAAAAGGAGCATCAGGCCACCTGCTCCCCTAAAGGCTTTCTTTAAGCCTATCACCAACTTCCAACGACATCCAATTCTGCAAACATCTAATGAGCTTTGACTTTGCACAGAGCAGTTTTTGAGGATAGTGTTTCTCAAACTTTAATGTGCATACGAATCACCAGGCAATATTCTTAAAATCTGAGGGCCTGGGATTCTACATTTCCAGCCAGTCCCCAGATGATGCTGATCTTAGGGGCTCTGGACCACACTTGGAATAGCAAAGCTACAGGAGTACAGAAATAAAGCCATGTCCCTTTGTCAAAGAATATAGTCTAGTCAGAGAGAAAAACACATATTTAAATAACACAAGGAAGTGACCACCAGGGACAGCCTTGACCTCTAGGTTCCAAACTGGGAACCTAGTGCTGTTCCCTGCATGAGAACATGGCAGACTCTGCAGTGCCTGCAGCAGGTGGAAGTCACACTCCCTAGCTTGGCGCATAAGGGCCTTCATAGCCGAGACTCAACCAACCTCTCCAGCACCACTGTATCTCTGTTTGCCTGACACATTTTCCCAAGTAGCTGCCCCAAACTTGCTACCATTCCCCAAACATGCCGTTCCTTTTGAGACCCCCATGCCTTTGCACATGGTGTTCCAGCCTTGTGTCCTTCAAGGAAAGTTCAAAAGTCACCTCCCAGGAGATGCTTTCCCTGACTCCCCGGGCAGAGGTGGGGCTCTCTTTCCTGTGCTCCCACTGCTTTTTGTACATTCCTGTGAACAGTGTTCCTCCTACTGTGTGATGTCTCTCTCGTTCCATATGTCTCCTTCCCTGGACTAGGAACTTGCTGCAGGGACAGACTGCTATTTGTGTTTGTTTATTCCAGGGCATGGCACAGAGAGCAAAATCCATAAGCATTCATGAATTGAACAAGTGGCATGGAGAAACTGCTAGATAATGTAGGCTTTTAAATTCTTTTCCAAATAGACAGAAATAGTTCTTGAATTGATATATGACCTTATACAGTTGACTTTTAACTTCTCTGGTTCTCGGCCGCATCATCTTTAAAGCAAGTGAATTGGGTTGAATGATCTTGAAAACAACCTCAAATAAAACTCTGTGAATCTCTGAGTTGATGAGTTTTAGAGTTTGTGGACACCATTTGGCATTGGGCCCATCCTAAGGATCTTCCTAGTTTTCACCATCAAGAATTCTTATAAGTCATACTTGTCCCCCCAGAGTGCCCTTTAGATTCTTTTGAATTTATGGTGTCCCTGGTGATCAAAATGGAATAAGAAAAAAGTCATGGGAAATAAATCTACAGGTGAGATGCTCACAATGTCTCAATCTCAATAAATCCCTATTGATTAAACAAAAGAATGACAAGAAAGGAAAGGATTCATTGAAATGTCACCTTCAACTTCCTATTGATTCTTAAAAATAATGACTGTTCATTTAAAATCACTAACTCCATAAACTCTTAGTTTTTGATTTGAGTCATAATCTTAAAAAACATGATCAATCATGCATATATTTAGGTTTGATTTTTCAGAATTCAAAAGGAACTGACAAAACTCTTGCCTTCCAACTTTCCGTTCAAAGAACTAAGAATAAGACTAATATCTAAGGCCAAGGAATTTGAGGAAAGCTGCTGGTGACGCCCTCAGATGGCTGTCACAGAAGTGCCACTCGGCCCCTCCTGCTCTGTTTTCCACGGCCTGGAGTCTGGCTGCAAGGGGGGACTGAGCCCTTTTGAGGGCTTACAAGTCTCTTTTAGCAAAGAGGAGCACGTGGAGAGGGCATTTCCGGGCTTAACTGCAAAATGCCTTGCCCTTATATTTGTAAAATACTCCAGCCACACACGGCACCACATCTGATTCATTTTCCATTGATACTTCCAAAAGCAATCTTGTGCTAGGCAGAGAGACAAAGTTCACCCTGAAGAAATTTTTCAGGAAGTTGGAAGGTCAAACTCTTCCCCAACTATTTCAGGGGACAGACACCAAATTGGAAAATCTCAGACTCCAGGAGTCTTATTTTGTTTTTGTCTCATACAACTAGATCAAAATAAAGTATGAGAAACACAATGAAAAAGACAGTGAAGTTTGCTCTATATGCCCCTTTTATGCAGAGTTTTCAAATGCTGGTGTTTGGCCACAGCCAGAGACCCCTCTGGAGCTGGCATTGCTTACTGGAGTGCCTGCCTGTCCCTGCCACTCCATGGGCCCGTGCCAGGTCTACTTTCCCCATTCTCAGGACCAGCTCCTGGGCCTCTCACAGAGCCCTACTAAGCGCACATCCTCTGCCCCCTTCCCTGTTCCAACCTAACAAGAAGTCAGACAACTTGATTGTACGATTCTGATGGGTAAAGGCAGTGTGGAAATAAGTGAAGACGACCCAAATAAGAAAAGCAAAGGCTCTTTATTCAGAGCTTGCTAAGCAAGAGTTGGCTGCCCTCACTTGAGTTTGGCAGAGACTTAAAAGCAGACAAAGGAGTGGGAAAATTTTATAGTGGACAGAAGGAAAGGCTTCAGGTGTGCTCTGGTTGGAGGTTGCTGGCCTGGTGAAGCCGTAGATGGGCTAAGTAAAAGCAGGGCAGCCTGTGTGGTTGGTTAGGGGTACACATTTGGCTTTCTGTGGTTGATGGTAAACTGCAGGCAGCCACAAAGATTAGGGCAGTTATTAATCAAGTTCTGGCCATTTGGGGCCGACTGTTAGAGAAGTTACTATTTAGCTTCCTCGATTGTTACTAGAAATAGCAATCTGACTTCCTACAAGTCAGACTGGCTTTCTGGGATGTTTATTATAGATAAGGAGTTTCTAGGCAGGCTGCTGCAGGTTGTGGGTCAGAGTTCTATTTTTATATATGGTCAGGCCCTTGTCCAGATGTTTGTATATTCAGCCTCTCACAAGGAAACAACGCAGTTGGTAACTGATGACAGCAACAGGTTTTTCTCCAAAATCCTCCCAAGCCTCTCATACAGCAACTTATCCCCTCTTACTTTAGGGCAAAAAAAAAAATCATCAAAGAGATAAATTTGTCCATTACTATGAGAAAAGTTATTTTTAACTGGTCATTCAGAAGGCCTGCATTCTAGACAGTAAAGATAAATATCTAACTCTGCTGGAATTCCCTCCCAGTTTCCTTCCTCTCGCATTATTTTACTACACTGCTCTGAATTTGAGATTCCAACAGCACCAGAGCATGAAGGAAATTCAGAGATAGACCAAACGCTTTTGGACTGTGCATAAACACACCTCTCCAGGATAACCTACGAGTGTCTGCATTCCACTAGAAGTAAACCAAATCACTGCTGCCATCGTGAACATACTACCTTGTTCAAGTCTCAGGAGAGATGGAAAATAGCTATTATTTTTACATTTTCCTCTCAGTCCATCTGTCTCAGGCAAAATATTATTCCTTTCTCTTTTACTCAAGTGTTATGATTTTAACCCTCTAATTATCCTTTTGGCCTCTTAGACTCTCTGAGTTTTGTATCTTTCTTTGATATGAAAAGAAAAAACAAAAGTTACTTTTCTAACTTGGTAAAAGGAAATGCTCTGCCCAGGCCGGGAGGAAATCTCTCAGCCCGTTGTCTTCCATACCGGCAGGTTCTGCGCGGAGTTGAAGCTGTCTGTGAGGAGCAACAGGCCAAAGGCTTCCGTCACATACTTGGTCACCATCCTCCTCTTCTTGTCCAAGAGGCTTTTCCTGATGTATTCTCTTAACTTGGGGATTTCTGGAATTCATAGGCAGCACAAACAATTTTAAAAGGCCACAATTTTGTAGTCAATAAAATTCATAAAAGTTTAAAGATCTGAATGGTGATTCAAATGAACTAGAGTTGAGGTCCCATGTGGGCTGGCTGCCCACTAAACCAAACTTTCTGAAAAATACCTTTCCCATGCATAGGATCAACAGGAATAAATGGCAGATCAGCAATGCTGAATATTAATTTAATTTAGTTGTATAAAACAAACCACATAGAAAAGTACAGGCTGGTTGAAAAATGGGCCCTTTCCTTTGGATTGGTGCTCACCTGCAGACTGAACCAAAGGTGCTCGCACTTCCAGAATCTCAGCTCTTTGGTCCCCCTAGACTTTTATGTCAACTAACCTCTAATATGAGAATAGTCCATTCTTGCTGTACATAGGAACAAGAACCTTTGGCATGTCATCAGAAACTTGCCTTCGTCCTAACCCTTTGTCAGTCAGAAGATAACAGATGCCACCCCACCACTTACCCCATCTTCCTGTACAGGGTAATTTTTCTCTATTACTTCTTCCACATACCATGCTAATTTTGTATTTTATACCCTTGCCCAAGCAGTCTCCACATTTCTGGGAACACTTCACACATTCTGCTCCTTAACCTCCGTTCACACACGCACACATCTGGTCACATGCGTGCACGCCGTAAGCTGTGTTGAGCACAGATGCAAGCCCAGCCCTGAGCCTGCCTGCCCACCTGGTCTCCACTGAGTGCTCTGGTCCACACAGAGTTTCCCTGGCCTTCTGTTGTGCTCACGGTCAGCACTAACTACCCAAGCCTAATTTTTACCTTAATTTTTGTACTTTGGTTAATAATAATATTAGTTCCTCATCAAATTTTAAGTTCTATAAAGAAAGAGATCATGCCTTCTGCTTTCCCTGCCTCACAAAGCATACATTAGACACTCAGAAAATAATTCTGATATCCATAGCTGGAGGGGGGACTCTCAAGCCAAATACCAAGGAAATGACAACTTGATCACTTGATTTTTACCAACCCATGGTAACATTTGGAGGAGAGAGGAATTGTGGTCTCAGGCACCACAACAATGCAGACAGAAAAAATATATATTAGCAATAGGTATAAAAACTGGCAAGCTGGAAAAATTTATTATGTGGCACAAAAAGTTCTAGAGCAGGAAATTTGAAGTGCCAAACTTAATCTTGAGAATTTTAGTGATTGAGATTAAAAAACATAAATTACCAGTTTCCTCCTCAGTGAGGAATGCCTGCTGCCAGTACTCCTGGGCGCTGACTGTGTACACTAGATCTGAGGCTTCCAGGACCTTGAAGTCACCTGGCAGTTTTCTCTGAAATGAGAGGAGCACACAGGAAAGAGAATAACTCAACCATGGCAAAGGAAACAATACCCAGGCCTCGTGAGAGTCTTCAGGAAATTTCAGCTCACTCCCTTTCAGTTCTCCAAGAGCCCCAAAAAGAACAGACAATATTCTAAATGTCTAGCGTGGCCATCTGCCCAAGGTCAGAAGTTATGAGGAAATTGCTGCATAGAAATTATTCTCTTGGGAGTTAAAAATACCAATTCTAGAAGAAATCATATTTTTAAAAAGTTCAAAAGTGTATTTAAATGTTCAGAGGGGGAAGGTACTAGGATCCTTTTTGGAAAAAGAAGCAAATCTTGGAAAAGGCAGTGGTGTGCTAGAGTTTATACTAGCTTCTGAGAGCTGATTGTGCACGTCACTTCCCAACTCTGCATTCAGGGACATCACACTGGTAGCTTGAAATTGGCAATGGTGGGAGTATTTACACCATAGGAATTGGCAAATGGTACAATGGTACGAACCAGTTTTTTGAGTTTTTTTTTTAAACAAAGAACTGGTTGTTAAACATTTACCAGCATAACACAACACAACACTGGGCAAAGATTCTATAAAAGTGAAAGTTTCTTAGCTGGGTGGTTAATGAGTGATTATACACATTTTAATGCAGAGTAATGTTTAAGCAAATGATGGTTTTAAATGTCAAGGAATTAAGCATTATGTAAGAAAGCCTTTTCATGATTAGAAAAACATCATCACTGAGAAGTCATACTAGAATCATACATAAATATTGTTCCATAATCCTTTATTCTTCTCACTTAAGAGAAAAAATATGCACATCTAGACTGTGCATGTGTGTGCATGGGTATTTTGGGGAGGGAGAAAACAGTAGAGAGTTGTCAATCTTTTTTCTGATACAAAGATATAAAAGAGCTGAGTGAGTAGAGGCCCTGTAATCCAATGGGACCCATGAGAAGCCATGTCTCTGGCAAGCTGTAAGCACGTGTCATTAAGACTGGAATAGAGATGCCTGTGTAGATGGCCAAAAGCCCCCATGACGTAGAGTCAGGGCTGAAGTATAAAGATCTGCTGAGATTATTTATTCTTTCTGATAGAGTTTTGAGTCTAGGAAAAAGTTCAGGGAAAGGTGAAATTATTTTCTACTGGAAGATGAAACTAATGTGTGGAATTAAATTTAAGTAGAGTTCTACAACAGTTACAAGAAAGGAGTATGCCTAGTTATGTCTAGGTGTTTGTATTACTTAAAATCTTGCTCTAAAGTTTGTATAACTTTTCAAAAAAGTACTGAAGGTTATTTAACATTTATTCTTGTTATTATAATAAAAAAGGAATATTTTTGTAGTATCAATGAAGTGACCACAGTATGCAGGTTCCATATTATTTTAAAAAAGAAGTAGAAACATATTTTAGCTGGAGGGTGGGATCCAAGATGTTAGTAGATACTCATCAAATTATGCTATAGAAAGGTTAGACACTGTTCTAATTTAAACACATGGCTTGTTATGACAACATATAACACAAGATATTAAAGTTTATAAGAAGATACTGTATATGAGAAAGGAGAAAACCTGGAAGCTAAAAATAGAAAGGATTTAATTTAATTTACATTTCCCTGATGGCTAATGATGTTGAATATCTTTTTTTTTTTAATTTCAAAATATTAAGGGGGTACAGATAGTTTTGATACATGGCTTGCAAATTAAAACCATAATGAGGCCGGGTGCGGTGGCTTACGCCTGTAATCCTAGCTCTCTGGGAGGCTGAGGCAGGCGGATTGTTTGAGCTCAGGAGTTCGAAACCAGCCTGAGCAAGAGCAAGACCCCGTCTCTACTAAAATTAGAAAGAAATTAAATGGACAACTAAAAATATATAGAAAAATTAGCCGGGCATGGTGGTGCATGCCTGTAGTCCCAGCTACTTGGGAGGCTGAGGCAGGAGGATCCCTTGAGCCCAGGAGTTTGAGGTTGCTGTGAGCTAGGATGACGCCACAGCACTCTAGCCCGGGCAACACAGTGAGACTCTGTCTCAAAAAAAAAAAAAAAAAAAAAACCATAATGAGACATCATTACATAGCTATCAGAATGGCTAAAATAAAAAGTAATGACAATGAAAAACAAAATAAAGATAGAAGGGATACTATTAATAGATAGAAGCAGAATCAGAAAAGGCATAGTAAAGTTGGGGTTAGATTAAAATCAATACTAAAAATTGTGAACTTATTTTTTAAAAATCTACCTTTTCAAGCTTTGTCATTAAAATTATTTTATGGTGATATCACCCTGCCACTACCACTGTCTTTATTTGTATGAAACAATTTGATATGTACCCCTAATACCTCTACTTTTATTTTTAATATTATTCTTTGCTAAAAGAAACCCAAGTTTCTGGGTTGGTCCATGCCTTGAGGCAGAGAAGAAGAGAGTGGGCTTGAATATCTTGTTGCTAGACAGCAAGAATGCTTTGAAAAATGACTGGGTAATGCTAAAAAGAGTCAGCTTAAAGGGTTCCCACTGGCCAAGATGTGACATGTTGAGGATCAAAAAGAACACAATAATTCCACGAAAGGCCATGAGCTCACTATGATTCTAAAATTGAGTAAATAAAATAAGGTATGTTAAAGCAAAGGTAGTAACCAGCTCAAATGAGGTGCTTGGGAATGTCAAAATCCAGCCTGTAAGTTCTATTTGTGCAAATCCCTAAAAGAGTTTTGTAGAAGTGTGTCAACAATCTTGGTAGGGGCACCAAATCCCATCAGGTCAAATCAGGTAGTAAAACTTTGTGACGTAGGTTATAATAAAAAGTTGTATGAGAGTTTATAGTAAAAACAGGGTAAGGGCAAAATTTAAGGGAGGCTCAAGGGAAACATAACACACCAGACAATAAGAAAAGATGTGTACCTGGAACGTCATGTTACTACAGGATGGGACCCAAGTCACCGCATCATGGAAGGATCTAAGCGCCTGTGTCTCAGTCCTGAATCCCAAACTGATAACCTAAACTCACAGCATACTGTAATCCCCAATCTTTAACCAAGTAATTTTAGCTGACATGCTACCATAGTTTATCATTACTAAGATGAGCATTTCCCCCTATTTAATATTCCTGGAATTGAGATGCATCTTATAATTGCTGTAGGCCAGGTGGCAGTCATGAGATAGTTGTCACTGCCTGCATGTTATAGGCCTGCAGTCCCTAATTCCCAGGCCTTGGACTGGCACTGGTCCATAGCCTGTTAGGGACAGGGCCACAGTGCTCTGCCAACTGCCCCCGACCCCTGTCCTCAGTCAGTCTATGAAAAAATTGTCTTCCATGAAACTTAGGCATTAGGGGGCCACACAGCAGCAGGTGAGTGGCAGGTGAGCAAGCAAAGCTTCATCTGTATTTACAGCCACTCCCCATCACTCACATGACCACCTGAGCTCCTTTCCCTCAATCCCCACTTCCCCTCTCCATCCTGTCCGTGGAAAAGCTGTCTTCCATGAAACCAGTCCCTGGTGCCAAAAAGGTTGGAGACCACTGTATAGGCTACGGTAGCCCCCTAAAACTCAAATGTTGAGGTCCTAATCCCTAGTACCTCAGAATGTGACCTTATATGGAAATTGGGTCATTGCAGATGAAATGAATTAGATTAAGATGTAGCCATTCTACAATAGGGTGGGTCCCTAATCCAGTATGGCTGGTGTCCTTACAAAAAGAGAAAATTTAGATAAAGAGACATGCACACAGGTTGGAGTTATATTGCCACAGCCAAGGAACTACCAGAAGCTAGGAAAGAGACCCGGAACAGGTCCTTCCCTAGCACCTTCAGAAGTAACGTGGCCCCGCTAACACCTTGATTTTAGACTTCTAGCTTCCAGAATTGTGAGATAATAATTTTCTGTTGTTCTAAGGCATTTAGTTTGCAGTACTTTGTTACAGTAGCCTTAGGAGACTAATACACTACACATGGGTGACCTTGGTCACAGCTGTTCATATTGCTCTCTCATCTAATGAGTTATGTGCATTGTTGGTGCTGCTCTATTTAACTGCCATTTAAAATGTCTTCAAAAAGATTATGTTATAATTAAGCATTGAAAAAAAAGTTATTGGCACATCTTCTCTCTCCCAATATTTTGGCATTTTCCCTACAGTGACTATCCTAGAAGGCCAGTATTTGCTGAACTCATCTTCCATAGACTATTGTCCCATAGGCTGAGCTCACACAGGACCCTCTCAGCTCCACCAGTATGTCAACCAGGGGCAGACCGCAGGCTGCTTCTCCTGCAAGGCCATCAGCGCTAGCCTTGTACTGCTTCTCAGCACACACACAAATCAATGCTATTTTGATGATTTTCTACAACATCTCGTAAAATTAAGAATTTCAAAGTTAATGGGGATTCTGTCCTATAGACTTGAAAAATTCCAGAGGTCTGCTGTGGGGTGGATAGGGGAAGGATTAAATCCAAATTGTCTACTCCAAAGCTTTCCCTTGCTACTACACAAGACCAGATATACATTTGTTTCTCAGGATCTGGTGGCTGTGAAGCAGAAAACACATAAGGAAATCTGGTAACTCACCTTCAGTTTATCCTTGAGAATTCTATTCCTTTGTAGTTTTATCATTTCATTTCTTTCCAAAACAGCCTCTCGCTGACTTTGAATAGCTTGCTAGATTGTGAAAGAAATAAAAGCACACAAAGAGTACAAGGTTACCACCAGTGATGAGATGGTAAGACGCAAATTTTTTGGCAGATCTTCATTTGGCCGAGACAAATAGGCACATACTGCTGACACTTGAACAGGGATTTGAACTGCACGCGGCCACTTTTACATGGATTTTTTCCAATAAATATACTAGAAAATTTTTAGAGATTTTTGAAAATTTGAAAAATCTTCTAGACAAACTTTATAGCCTAGAGATACCAAAAAAATTAAGAAAAGTTAGATATGTCATGAATGCATAAAATGTATGTAGATACTAGTTTATCATCTACTACCATACAATATATACAATTCCATTATAAAAAGTTAACATTGGCCAAAACTTACACACAAACACTTACAGATGGTACATGGCACTGTTCAAAGTCCAGAGAAATGCAAACAAATGTAAAGATGCAGTATCAAATCATAACTGTGTAAAACTAATTGTAGTATATACTGTACTGTTGCTATAATTTTGCAGCCACCTCCTGTTGCTATTGTGGGGACCTCAGGTGTTGAAAGTGTCTGCTTAAAACATCATGTGAGGCTAATCATCTCTGCGTGAGCAGTTCATCTCTCCAGTAAATTGCACATCACAGAAAACAGTGATCTCTAGCAGCTCTCATTGTGTTTAATGCAATACCATAAACCTTGAATAACACCTTGGGACCCATACATAGTGCCACTTGTGATGATGGAGGGGTTCCCAAGAAGCAGAGAGAAGTCGTAACATTACAAGAAAAAGTTGAATTATTTGACAGATACAGTAGATTAAGGTCTGCAGCTGCCGCTGCCCACCATTTCAGACAGATTCATCTTGTACACAGACAAAGTAAACCTACTGTATTAATAAATACAGTAGTGTAAACATATTTTCTTTTCCTTATGATTTTCTTAATAACATTTTCTTTTCTCTGGCCTACTTTATTGTAAGAATATGGTATATAATACATAAAATATACAAAATATGTATTAATTGACTATGTTATTGGTAAGGCATCTGGTCAACAGTAGGCTATTAGCAGTTAAGTTTTTGGGGAGTCGAAAGTTATACACAGATGTTCAACTGAGCAGGGGGTTGGTGCCCCTAACCTCCAAGTTGTTCAAGAGTCAACTGTAATATCAATCATAAAATGTATTATTTAAAAATAACTAATTCATACTTACTTTTCCCACCTTTCTTTCCCTGAAATGAAATTAGAAAAATGTAACAATTACTTAACTTTTCTTACATGTCATGGCAAGTCCTTCCCCCTTCCCTGAAAGCAGCACATACTGTGGTGTCTCTGTGCCTTTGCATAAGCTCTTTCTTAGATTCAGTGCTCTCTCTTCTCACCCACCTCCAGTGTCCATTTGGAAAAAAAGTGTCTTTATTTCTCAATGTTAAGCCAGTGTTTTATCAACTGTGAAATTTTCTGTGACCTCACTCCCAGTCCCAGTCAAAAATGCAGCCCTCTCACCCTGGGTTCCCACAGCGCTTTGCTCCTTGCTCATGTGTGACCTTTAACCCTCTTTTGGACGGTGAGCTTGGAGACTAGGCGACGTGCCTCTGAATCCGCAGCCCCTACTACAGTGCTCAATAAACGCTTATTAAATCTGATTTAATTATGTGTAGTTCTAGCATTGGCACTGGAAAGGGAGAATTTGAGATATTATTCTATGCTGGGGGCAGAGTGGGAAAAAACAGTAGGGAAAACACATGAAGCTAAAATTCCAGCCTAGACCATGAGAGCAAGTGAATTCCTGGAGGCAGCAGTCAGACTGAATGGAGTGGCAGTGGGCCAAACGTCTGCGTACCCAGGACAGCCCAGCTTACACCTGCTGATCCTCTTTAAGCACTGATAACATCCTTTTTCCTTCTCAAAAGGGTCCCAATACAGAAGATAAGTGATAGTCTTCCTACTTCTGGGGGAACAGAGATCTACATGGAAATCACATCTATTAACATCTACTAAGCTCTAAAATGCTTCCCTTTCATTATTTTTTGTTAGAATATGACTCTAAGAGAATGCTTCTACTTTTGGCCAAAGTCCTAAAACTTTGAGGACCTGTTCTAAATGAGCTAAAAATCTGAGGAGTAGACAAATCTGCAGCAGAATCTGATGCTTCAAAGCTGCGCCCTGACAGATGGTATTACAGACTGTGCCCCCCAGCTGTGGGGCTGTCTACACTCTCCACATCTGCAGGGGGAGGTGGGACATCACACTGCATGGTCCAGGTGCTTTCTGCATCTGGTATGTGTAAGTGGTGCCCCCAGAGCCGTGTAGACAATGGGTGGTGCTAAGCAGCCAGCCTGGAAGGGAAGCCAAGTGGTCCAGATTCCCAGGACAACCTACCCAAGGGTCTGGAGGTCCCAGGAAGTCACCCAGCCTTTTCTTTCATCCCCAACAGTTACTTCCCAAAGCCAAATATGCCCACTGCATCATGAAGCCAAGCCCTGTGGTTACTGTAGTCAAGACCCATGGAGGAAAGCCCCCCACCGGGGCCCACAACCCTGTAAGCCCAGCATAATACCTTAGGTATTCTGGCAAGTGGAGTTTGTCAGTCTTGGTGACCACCAGGGCCACATCCCTGCAGAAACCTCGCTGGCAGGCTCTGATGCTCTCATTTAGAAGGTCTCCGTGGGCTTTCCCCCCAGACACTCGCTCTATGTCGCTGATCACCCAGATCACTGAGCACTTGTCAATGGTCTGTGAAACAGGACCACAGCATGCGTCAGCACAGGAACCGTGTCTCCATCCTGGAGGACCGGTTCCTTAATGTATCATCACACCCACCCGAGTCCCACCTCTCACAGCTCCCCATTACATTCCCTGTGCACCAGCTGGACAGAGCTACTCTCAGTTTCTCAGATGTGCTGTGCTCTGTTAACTCTCAGGGCCTTTGCACTTGCCACAACCTCTGCTTAGCCTCCATTTGTCCTTCAGGACTCTGCTGAGGACCCCTGAGGATGAGCTGGCCCTCCCTCCTCTGTATCCTGCAACACCTGGCCTTATCTACTGCAGTACCTCTTGGACACAGCAGCCATACCGGGTCTGCTCTCTGCCCCCCATGGGAAGGGGCTGTCTGTACCTTTCATCTTGAGACTCATATCACCACAAGCCCAGTGCTTGGCCCAATGAGAGGCTTTGTAGAAACTTGTGGCATTAACAGAATTCAATAAATCAGTCGCCCAGTCCCACATCCATAGCTGGCTTATTTTACTTAGGTTGTTCTCTGAGGAAAATTATTGTTTTTACAGAACTAGTTTTGGTGGTGCATCTACCCTAAAGCTACCAGGAACTTCATGCCATCGTTTTGCTGTTCAACTACCTCTGCATGTTTCGCACACGGCCGCCACATGGCAGCAGGGAGCCAGAAACCGTATGATTCAAGTTGCAAAAGCCAATGAGCATGAAATTACAACTTCTTATTAGCATAAATATTGCTCTATTAAAGATGCAACTTTCATGTGACATGAATTAATCATGCGTCGCCTTGTGACATTTCTTTTATTGGGTTGTTTTGCTTGTCTTATCTCTGTACAAGTGAAAAGCTGATCCAATTCAAGGATTGGGTTTATATGTGGTTCCTCAGAACAGTGTTTTGCACATAAAAGTGTGACAAGCTTGTGAACTGCTAATTAAATTATTTTGCTTTATAACAGTGGTTTTTAACTAGCAGAGATTTCATGCCTTAAGGATACAGATGGTCCCTGACTTAGGATAGTTTAACTTACAATTTTTCTTTTCAACTGGACATAAGCCCATCATAAGATGGTTCCACTGATGATTTCCGATTTACAGTGGGCTTATCAGGATGTCGCTCCATCGTAAGTCCAGGAGCATCTGTATTTGGCAATGTCTGGTGACATTTTTAATTGTTACGACTTGGGGGCTACTAATGCGTAAAGGCCAAGGATGCTGCTAAACATCCTACAATGCCCAGGGCAGCTCCCACAACAAAGAATTATGTGGCCCCAAATATCAAGAGGTTGAGAAACCTTGATCTAGAACACTGGGTTTCGGCTTGTTTTTAGCAGTGGAGCCTTTTTCAAATGAAATCTTAGGAAGAATTCCATCATATAAATTTGATTTTTAAAACTGAACTGCTCTGGTTGAATTGGGAGTGGAGGATTTGGAGCCACCGTCTGCTCAATGCTGCCCCCCACCCTCTGTCCGCGAACCTTTCGGCTCCATAGATCCTTGCTTCTCAAGTTAGGCAAACCCTTTGGATTATAGGGAGGTAAACAGGCCCAAGAGGTAAAGAGACCAGCTCAGGGCCACACTACTATGCTGACTATCCTCTATATGAGAACAGACTTAGATTTAGGCAAGAAAATAATAACCACTGCTGCCCTCTCACTTCCCAAATTCTAATCAACTTAGAGAAGCTTCAGGCTCTGCCGTGTCCGCAGTGGGCAGTGAACTGTCCAATCACGCTGCGGGAGGTCGTGAGGATACCAGGCTGGGAGCTCCTCCAAAGCAAGCCCTCTTTCACCTTAGTATATTACCCATGATCCTGGTAAACTACTGGTGCTTAATAAATGTTTATTAACATAAGAAAAAGACTGTGATCATAAAGGTTGCAGTGGTTAAATTTTAGGAACCACACAAAGCTCCTAACTGCCAGGATTTAATAAAATTAGACTTGCAGAAGATATATAAAAAAGCATTTCTATAAAACAAGAACCACTGCACTTCGGAGTGGATGGGATGACAATCTGCCACCCCTCTTCCATGCCCCTCCATGAGGAGAATGGGCCTCGGAGGGGTTAGGTGACATGCCTAAAGTCACACAACTTCTGAGTGGCAGACCAGGGACGTCTGAATCCATAATAGCTTTCAGGGAAGGCAAAGCTGGCAGCCTGAGCCATGTGGGGAGGGCCACTGTGCTCTGTTCTCCCTGAAAAGAGGGGAGTCTTGCTTGACTAAGTACCTTTTTGTGAGAGGACATCGTAAAACCACAGCCAGGAATGCAAGGGAGCTGAGGCCAAGCAGAGCATGGTGGAACCATCCCATCACTTCAGCCCGACCTCCTCAGAGTGTTTTGAGCCAGATCTGCTGGCTTGGATAAGCTGCCCAATGTATCTGAACTGGCCGCAGTCACAGCTCCATCCAAAGAGAGGCCTGGCCGTCTCCCTAGGCCGCTGTTGCTCCCTTGGCTGGGCCTGGAACTGGCCAAGGTTGGTGATTACACCCAGGAACTGAGACTTTCCAGAAACTAAGGCTCATGTGGCCAGACCACAGCCACTAAGCAAGGGGAAGGACTATGGGATTGTCTTCATCTGAAAGGAAGTGTACGCAGGGGCTGTCCTGGGAGGAGGGGTAGTAGATAGAGCCCCAGCTGGGAAGTTCGGAAGTCTGCTCTCCAGTTCAAATTCCATCACTCATGAGCTGTGTGGTCTTGGGCAAGTTACTACTGCTTTCTGGATGCTCATTTCTTCATCTGCGCAAGCAGGGCAGAGGCTAGATTATCTATAAGCACTTGTCCTGCTGCAGATTGTGACTGGAAACCGTGGTCACAAAGCTCCCCCGGCCCACAGTCACTCAGTTTAGCACAAATCTGCAGAGTTTATAGAACTGAAATCTTTGGCAGCTGCTGTGCTGTCCACAACTCTTTGATACTGGCCCTGCCTCCCAGTCCCTTCAAGCTCTGGTTCTGTGCTCCAGAGCTCCTCTGGCCACCACGTCCTCTTTCTCTACCTACCACATGCCCCGCTCTGTCCTAGTTTGCTCTGTCTACTCCTGGGCAGCTCTACTGCTGGCTCTTCTCATATCACATACTCTCGTTCCAGCTACCAAGCCTACCCTGTGATTCCTCCCTCCCAGTTTCTCTGGCCACCTGTATCTTGATGTTATCCTGAAGCTTAGGACATAGCAAACAGAAGAATTTAATTCCAATGAACTCATAAAACGCCTGAAGCTGAAGGCAGAGCATTCTTTGTTGCTTTAGAAAGGGTAGAGGAGTTGAGGGAACAGAGAATGAAAGCCTACAAGAGATAATCACCTTTTTCCACATCTCGTCCCTCTTGCTGTTGAAGTCGCCTGTGCCTGGGATGTCCACCAGCACAACCCCTTCTGGGATCAGCTCAGATTTGGGAAGAGTCACTTCCACGTGTTTGATCAAGGGCCAGATTCGAGCCTCGGCTGACTCTCCATCCCAACCTCTCCTCTGAGTCCGGATGTAGGCGTCCAGCTTGTCAGACAGCTCTCCTGCCTGAGGAAGAAGGACAAAGTCACACATCCCAGCCACTCCCAGATCTTTTCCCCTCCCCTGGGTTGGCTGCGATGCAGGTTCACGGAATGTACATCAAGTAATGGGAAGACATGCGCTGGACAAAGGCGTCAGAGGCCTGCAATCCAGTCTGCGAGGCCTAGACCTTGACAGCCAGGAAGGACCCTGGGGATCAGGAAGTTCAAGCTCCTTAACTTACAGATGGAAAATCCAAGGTCAGCTCAAATGGGACTTCAGGGCAGTTACGGCATCACTGCATAAAATTTGTCTTCTAAATTCCTTCCAATTTTAAAGTTAATGTAAATAGTATGCAATTTTCTAAATTTTATAGAGAGAAGATTCTTCTCACATGGCTAATGTGAACAATTTTAATTACCAGAAAGCCAGCAATGACTATTAGAAAATTGATAGTGATATGATGACTATATTTTCCAAATTGAAAATTAATCTAAAAAAAAAGCTTTTAAAATTTATCACCCAAGTACAAAAATATCTTGATATGGAGGCATTTCCAGGACATTTTAATGACGGTGGGTGGGACAGGGAATTCTCAGCCTACTGTTCCTCCTTAAACGAGTCTTGGGACAATGACACATTCGTTCATGCAAGCAACTATGGTAGCAAATCTCAACTGGGGTACTTCAGGGGACAGAAGATTTGGGATGCATGGTGGTCACTTTTAAATGAATATCTACCGAATGGTCCTGAAAGAAAGATAAGAACATAAATTCTTAAAAGAGAGTAAATTAAATCAGTGGATTTATTACAATCTGCATAGGGAGTGACAGACTTCATCAACTCTAATCAAATGACAAACTGTGAAAGAGAAGATAATTAAAGCTCTTTAAGATATTTTAATGAAAAAGTAGAGCAGATGTGATAAGAAATGGCAAAGTGCTTTGAAAAGGTTTCATTCATTTGATTTCTAAGTGTGTCTGGTCAAATATTTAAAATATTTTGGGGGACTCAAATACATTAAACTTTAACTGTAATACAAAAAGCCTAAGGAAATTTGATTAATTATGTAAGTAGCATTAAATATTTAAGGAGGATTTGCTTTGTTACTCAGGAGATGACTGAAAATTCAATTTTAGGACAAGTATAAGCAATTGTTCTCATTTTGTACAAAAATTGCCAGATTTATAATTAGAATAACAATATTTTAAAGGTGAAGTCTAAGATATAAGAAAAACTAGTTTTTTAAATGTACAAATGTAATTAATTGTGGGTTCCACAAGTATTTTTAGTTTAGAAATTGAATTTTAACTTAAAATGAGTATTTATTATAAAAGCAAGAATATTGTTCTAGTAGTTGCCTATCCAATATCCATCCTGTCCTCCTCCTATGCCAGCAGAATCCTGATTTTTCTGTCTGTCTGGGTGGCAGTGGAGTGAGATTGGTCTAAGCAAATCAAGACAAGTCTGCTTTTTGCTTTCTCTAGACTCTCTTCCAGCTAGGAAGGGCCACGTGGTCCCTCAGTTCTGAACAATGAAATTTACACAGAAATTTTTCAGAGGTATTTCTAGGAAAGCTTTTACTTTCTGATGAAAGGGGAAATGTGGTGGATGGTGCAGACTTTTATCCACTTCTTCCTTCCAGGAGGCCAGCTGTGAAATCTACTGCTTCATTAGCAATCTTATGAGGAACCAAAGAGATGCTGACCTTGACACTGTTGAGTCACTAAACCAACCCAAGACCCCAAATGTTTTCAAACTTCTTATATAAGAAAATGAATAAACCTCTATTTGTTTAAGCCATTATAAGTCATTTTTAAAAAGCATTTGTAGCTCAAAGCATCCCTAATTAATCCTCAAGTAACTGTACATAGTCTTTTCTATGCACACAAGCTCCTCCATTCAGACACTAAAAAAATCCCATTTGACAGCCATAAATAGTGAAAGATAACGTGGGACATGGATACTGCTGATTTGGGTATCAACTTATTTCTAGTAAAAACACTGTACATGAGCAAGTCCCGTAAACAGATTCAACCGTGATACTTGAAACCACTGATGAAATAAAAAACAATCTTGACGCTACCTCTTCTGCCTTGAGGGCGATGATTCTGGAGGTGGGAATCTTCCCCTTGGGCTTCACCCTTAGCAACTGCTCATAGCTCTTACTCTCTGCGCCATTTCCATAAACCATTCGTAGCTTCCAGATGGCTTCCTCCGTTGCGTTGTTCCTGTCCCATGCAGCCGCCTCTTCTCCGCCCAGCTCCTCTGTCCCGTGCAGGAGTCTAGTCAAGTTCTTCAGTTCCTCCTTCCACTCCTGCCAAGGCAGAGTAGGGCCACGCCCCTCAGGATACAGATACAGAAAACAATGACCAAGGCAGAAGCCCACTGCCCCCTGCGGAGGGCCAGAGAGCTGCATATTTAGGAAATCTAAGATCATCTAATCTGAGGGCCAAAGAGGGAAACGACTTGCCAAAGTCCCAGAATGAGTTGTGTTGGGACCTGAGCTAGGAACACTTATCTCACTCTGTTGAAACTTCTCATTCAACAAAGGCAGGAGCTATATTTACAAGGAATATAATGTTAATCTCCGAGAGGTAGTGAGAAGGAAAGAAATTAAGGGAAGAAAGAAAGGGAAGGAAAGGAGAGGAAGAAGAAGGGGAGAGGAAGATGAAGGGAAGAGGAGGGAAGGAAGGGAAGGAGAAAAGGAAGGAAGGCAGAAGGAAGGAAGGAAAGAAAGACGGGAAGGAGGGAGGGAAACACCTACCTGGTCGGAGAGAAGGTGGATTTTGGCCTCATACTGCTCACAGCAGCCGGAGCTCACTTGTACGATGCACGAAGTGCATATACTTTCTCCAGACACTGGTAGGAACATGGCTTGCTGGATGATGGCATTGATCAGGGAGCTCTTTCCAGCTCCAGTGCTTCCAAATAATCCAATGTAGACTGGGTCCAATGACGGCTTTTCAATCAAGGCAAGAAGCCTATTTCTGGATCAGTTTTAAAAAGCATGTTGTCATGATTATCAAAGTGTAGTGTGAAGAACATCGAAACAGAATGCAAAAGAACTGGGTTCTAATCCTTGGAAAGTCACTACATCCTTCTGAGTCTCTGCTCTCTCCTCAGTCAGGGAGAATATTTATCCTTGTTTACTACACAGAGTTGGCCTGGGGATCAAATGAGATTATACAAAAATATCTGGTAATTCTAATTCTTCACAAACCCTGTAATGTCTATACAGATGTGAGGCATCCTTCTTTGTGTTCTATGGAAATTGCATATTCTAGAAATAAAATTTATGCAGAGATAAAGTAGTATGAGGAGCAACACAGAGTCTTACTGAGCAGGAGAAATTGTAGCTTTGGCACCACCCAAGTCCTTCAAGTCAGTGTCACACAAATAGCTGGGGGCGTAGGCTGGGAGTGGCACAGCTGAGGTCAGATTCTGGGCCTTCTAACTTACCAACGATGTGACTTTGCCCAATGTCTTGCCCTCTCTGAGCCTCAATTTCAGTAAAATAGGAAAGATGTGATAGCTCCTACTTTACAGGGGTGTTGGGAGGATTCAACGAAATCTGGATATATGTAAAGTACTTAGCAGATTACCTGACAACGGTGATAGCTATCAGAATGGCAATTATCAGTTATAAGAATAATGGCCCACAGCTACAGAAATTTGCTGTCTTCTTTGCTTAGTTTCTAATTGAAAACTCCTTTTCATTGTTGGGGAAAAGCACCTACAATCACCTAAGGAAAGACATCAACATAAGATTTCAGGATAGCGGATTTCAGACTCACATAAGATACTTGACTCCATTAGGAATGTTGTCGTCCAGGAAGACAGATTGAATAAGTTTCTGGTAAGTGTTGCTCAAAACCCTTCTGGTCCGGGACTCCAATTTTTCATCTGGAATCAATAGAAATGTATTACCTGGGAGGTACTTGGCAGGGATCAAGTATTAGGTCTCCAAAGGAGGAGTCTGCTGCATATTGCAAAGAAGGAAAAAAAGAAATGAAATGAGAAGCCAATTAAACAAGATAGAAAGCTGTCTGATGCTAGAGATGATGGCTCATGAGAGATAGCAGTCACTGACGCTGCAAACCTCCAACGAGCAAGGTTGCTCTGAAACTCCTTGTAACAGAAGTCATCATATACTTTGTCATGGGCTTTAGCCCCTTCTAGATTCTTCCCTCTTCTGGTCATAAAAAGAAATAAAAGCAAGGATATTACATCAACATCCACTAAAGCATCAAACTAATCATTTTCACAGTCTTTGCTCTAATCAAGAAGAGGTTATTTTGCATAACAACCCTCCTACTGAGGCACCTGGAGAGAAATTGTCACATTACATACTGCTGCAGAGACACTGAGGCCTCCCTTTCTGAAACAGGTTCATTTCAAGATGTTTCACCCGCTTTGGAATTTAACCTTCTCTTCCTTTGAGCATTTTAACATATTTGGAAAAGAATAAAACCATGTTAAAAACAAGGTATACAACAGTGTCACGACACTCACATTCCTTAAGAGCACATTGCTCCGCTGAGGGAAATGCTCGGAACCGCTGGTCTCGATCTGATCGTCTTCGTTTTCTTATTGGTTCTTTAAATAAATCATCTTCAACTAGAAATAAACAGAGGTTATATAAAATTATAGGTCTTGGAACATGGTATCTTTGTCTCACCTCTATCAACACACAAACCCAAAGAGTCTCAGAGGACTCTGCCACTTTGTCTGCCTGTAAACTCATTTGGAAAACAACGCTGTTGGATCATTCCAGTTTGGTTCCTGCTTCTCGGAGTCACTGGATTTTTTGCATTTAGTTCCAAAATGTAGAGTCCAACCTATATCCTCAGATGAAAAGTTTCTATTTAGAAGCCCTCAGAAGCCAAAGTGACTGGACATTCTTCAACAAATGCCAAGTTTTAGAAAATCAACCAACTGTGTAAAGAAAAGCCCATGGTGGGGCTACTTGTGGGGTGAGGAAAGGCCTCTGGGAGATCTTTTCAGACTAGGAAAGAAATTAATCAGAGTAGAATGCAGAGGGGAGAATGGGCCATGAGATCAGGGCAAATCACTTCTTCTTGAGCCTCAGTTTCTTCATCTGTAAAATGAGAGAGCTGACAGAAATATAAACATTACAAGAGTTTTGGAGGGTACCCTGTAAAATGCATGCCCCTCAGAGATTAAATATGAGGGAATTTTTTTTCCCCTTCATCACTGAGAGACATTAGCAGCTGCTTCCTTATGTAGGCAAGAATAGAAATCTCTGAGAAGCAGATCTTTGTAGTTCTGTAGCTATTCATTCACTTATGTGGTTTCCCCTGGTTATGAAGTGGAGGGCTGGTAGGGCCCATAATCCTAAGAAAAGGGTATAATCAAAATGTAGTGTTTTGGATGGGTTTTAGAAAACACCCCTTGGTGGTGTTCACCTTGATAGAAAGAGCCAACAGGTGGGTCCTTGGGGTGGAGGTTGTTGAAAATGGTCCTAACCCAGTGCTCCTGGGGCTGGCTTGTGCCTTAGGAAATGGTTATGGGGTGAACTGGAAGAGTTGACCCCCCACAAGGGTCTTAACACTATCAGCTTATATAAGGAGGGCTCATGGCCCTGAAACTGAATGTGGCATTAAGAGGCTATTTTCGCTGCAGAACCACAGAGGAGGAGCTTCACACGCGGATCCAGGATAGCAGCCCACGCAGAAGGCCCAGCCTCTGCCACTGGGCTCCAGATGCAGTCTCCCAGACAGTTCAGGCAGCCCTCCCCCTCTGTTGCATCTTTCAGCACAAATTCTACTGCGTTCTGGAGCCAGTGCACAACCCACAGAGTATTCTAGTGCAGAGCCTTGCTACTTGCCAAAGCCTGAATCTCTGCCACCTCACGTTCATGCGGCGACAGGGAGCTGAAAGAGGTTATGCTTTAGACTCTTCTATCTCAGACTCTCTAACTCATAACTGAGCTTGACTCCAAGAATTCACCCTGGCTCTGTTTAAGGGCTGAATTAGGACTAAATACCAAGTGGTTGCTGGCTCCGTGGCTGGACTGGAAAAGAAGAGGCAGAGAAAAAAAAGCATGTTCCTCAGGCACCCAACCCAGCACAAGCTGAAGAACACTCTAATCTGTGTTCCAAATGGCAGCTCAGAATTCCAGGATGTTTCCACGACCTGTGTGTGGAGAGGACCTAAAGGGATGTCGACTTTGTAACCCAGAAACTCCTCTGTGTACACAATGTTTGCATAGTCTCTTAGCCACATGCACAACACAAGGGACAAGTACACACATCCGGGGCCTTATTTCAACCTTATAAGGACTGGCAATTCATCTAGGGTAAAACATTAGATAAAAGATTAGAAGCTTATTTCTCAACTAACGCAAAAGCTATGAAGTCAGCTAAAACAGGATTTAAAGCTTTTTCTTCAATTTCTAAAATGCAAAACCTAGAAAGGAGAAAGTCCTCCACCTTGGATTTGTACTATGTAAGGGTAGAATTTTTATATCAAATCATAACTGGAACAAACTGGCTCTTATTATTCCCTTTAAATGCTCAAGCACTCCCTTGCCTTTTCCAGCGTTCTCCACCGAATTACCCTGGAAGGAGCAGGAGGGGTGGATGGCCATGGTCCAAAAAAATCACTTAGTCTACTGCTGCTGTTTCTTCTTGCTGCCACAAGGTGTCACTTCTGAAAACTGAGCCCCCAACAGCCTGAGCCAAGATGGGGGTTCATTGCTGATTGAGATATTGCCAGACTGCTGAGGATCATCCAAGCAAAATGATCCCACTCCGCACAGCTAAGCTCAACCGAGAGGACCCCAGAGTTGCAGTTCTTTCCGTTTGCACAACCAGCCATGCTCCAGATGCTGGCCACGACCCCACTGACCCAGAATCACTGCTTCCCTTTCCCCTGAGGGGATTCATCCCCTGGGGGTGAGGAAACTTTTCCTCTTCAGTCCTCAAAACATAAAGGATATGCTACACCTCATTTTCTGCACGTGGGGCTTAAATCCATGCCATCGTCCTAGGGAAGGCTTCTTCGTTGGCTCCACGCCAACCTTCTGAGGGAGGGAAGCCGCCCACGCCGACTGCAGTGTGGTTCACCCTTGAAGGAGCCACCCCCACACACCTACATCTCCCCTTCCAGGGAAAGCCACCTGACGTCATTCCGGGGCCTTACCTTCCCATCATAAGAGGGGCTACCTACAGAGAGTCCAAGGCGATGTTTTTGAACATTCTTTTTTTAAAAGGCAGAAAGCCCCACAAATTTAATTGCTGGTTGAGCAGTTCACTTCATCATGAATAGGCTATTTTAGTTATTGCTGAAATAACTGATATCCACTCACTATTTAAACTTATCATAAGAAAGCAGCCTCTGAATAAAGAGCAAGGCACGGTGACTCCAGCTAAATATAACAGTCTCAGTCCATCTGCCCGTGACCACAGGACAGTACCAGCTCCTATTTACTCCACCAGGGCACACTGCAGGGATGTTACCTGAGTGTGGCTCCTCAGTGTCTGCCATTCCCTGGAGTGATGTGATACCCGCTTAGTCCACTTAGGGTCACCAGCCTGAAAAGACAAAGTACAAGGTGGGGTGGGGTAGCGGAATTTGACAACATAAAAAGCAAAAACTAAGAGCATGTGGATCTTCTTGTACATTGTTTGTGACCATTCCAACTTATCTTTGAATCCCCCAGGACACTACCTTCATTTAAATATAACAAAGATCATTGCTTGACCACTGGTTTTCTTTTCTTTTCTTTTTTTTGAGACGGAGTCTCTCTCTGTCACCCAGGCTGGAGTACAGTGGCACGATCATAGCTCACTGCAGCCTCAAACTCCTGAGCTCAAGTGATCTCCTCCCTGTGCCTCCCAAAGTGCTCGGATTACAGGCATGAGCCACTGTACCCAGGAAACCACTGATTTTCAATAATACTTGTCTCTGTAAAAATCTAAGCTGATACTATCTGAGATCTTTAAGGTAACTCACTCTGAAATAAGAATGAACCTCTAAAGACCGGAGCTGTGGTGAAGTTACACAGCTTTGCTGCTTTGGGTGGTGTCAGTACCCCAGTCAGGTAAACCTTGAACATCCGTGCCAGTGATATTTAGTTCCAGCAAGTCACAGCAAGAATCTGGGACAAGGGTTGAACATTCCATATTCCTAGGGTTCCCTGGAGTTGCTTTGGGGGTTACTGAGGAAGGAGAGATGCAGTAATGAGGTTATCTGGACCTTCCTCGTCACCTCGCCTCAATCAGGAGGGCATCCCTACTGGCGGTGATGTGCAGCCTGCAGCATGGGACATCCGCAGGTGGGAGAGGAGAGGCACATCCAAAAGGAGAAGCGTCAGATCCAGTCTATCTCCAGCCCACCGGCAGACAGGGCTTGGACATGGAGGGAGAACTGGACCCACGGAGGTTCCGAGCAGAGGGCACCGCACATATAGGGTGGGGATCCACTATCCTGGAGCTTCTTTGTCTCCACCCATACAGGAGAATTTGGGGAACAAAGCGGGGAGCACCCAAAATGCTCTCTCTTCATTATTTGATGTTTCTGTTTGGATCATCCAGCTGTGTATTTCAAAAGCAGTGTCACCAGCCCTTCCGAAATATGCAAAATTCCTCCTGATCTGTCAACCCCACTAGACCCGTAGGTCATTAGTTAGGGAAACTGTGTCTCATTTACATATTAACCCCAAATTAAAATCATGACTCATCAGTCAAAACAGTCCCTTACTCTTGGTGTGGCTTGCAGATATTAAGTGACTAAATAGCTGCTGTATTTCATGGGTGTTAGTTGAATGTGGTGAGAATCCCTAAGATGTGCAAGGTCCTGAGCCTCAGGCAGAGATCTGCACCTCTCTATTCCTTCTCTTGCGGCCCACTCTCAGGCCATCCCACACCCCTCATGGTTCTCCAAGGCAGGGCATCCTACTGACTTCCATGCACTTCAGCACATGTGGAGTGTCCTTCCACCTTCTCCCAGATGAATTCCTACTCTTCCTTCAAGATCCTGTTTGAGCATTTCCTTTGTGAAACAGTGCTCAGTTCCCAATCATTGACCTCTTGTGTCCTCGCTATTCCGTGCACACCTCTGTCATAATGCTAACTGTGCTCGTTTGTGTCTCTTCCTCCTTGTTGAGCCATTTGCGGTCAGGGGGCTCCACTTTTTCAATGTTGCATTTCTATCAAGAAGTGCAACGACCAACAATAAATGTTAATGGAATGAGTGAATGAAATAATGGATGGGAAGATTTTGATGAGATTTCACAACAAAGGGTGTTTAAAAACCAAATTAGGTTTTGATATGATTAGAGTCCTGGCTTAAAGAACAAAGGAAAGAGTAGGAATACACAGACAAGTATGCATATGAAGCAGCATTCGTGGTGAGCAGTATTCCACAAGGACTAGGAATGTTTGGCTTGAGGGAGAGAAGACACAGGAAAAGGCAAAAGATGGGGAAGGGACTTTATGGTGGTTTTCAAATACATTACTTTAGAGCTGCATATAAAAGAGATGTGCTACATATTTTCTATTTTTCCAAGAGGGCAGAACTAGATACACTACGTGGAAGGTACTGAAAGCATTTTGGCTTAATATTTTCAAGTAATTAGGGCTGTCCAAAATGGAATGCACTCCCTTAGGAAGTAATGAATTTTCTGCCACTAGAGGTATCTGAACCTATACTGGTCTTACCACCGAATAAATGGCATTGAACTAGAGGAATATTAGGGCTTCTTCAAATCCCAAGACTCTATGTTTTTTAAATTTTTTTTAATTTTTAATTTTTGAAGAGACATGATCTTGATCTGTCACCCAGGCTGAAGTGTAGTGGCACAATCATAGTTTACTGTAGCCTTGAACTCCTGGCCTCAAGCAATCCTCCCACCTCAGCCTCCCAAAGCACTGGAATTACAACTGTGAGGCACCGTGGCCAACCCCAAGATTCTATGTTCTTACTTGAAATGTTCATCAGTAAAGCTGGTAGTATAAGTGCTCTATAAGATTACTAAATTTCATAAGAGACACAGCAATTTCTCATTTGAAATGCTGAGTTGGAAATGCTAAAATACATCAAAACCTAGGTGAGTTAAGAGAAAAAAGGGTAGACTAGTTCTAACATGGGCAAATACACAGTAATACATGTCAACAATTCCTAGATACAAAACTAGGAATTACCCTAGGAAAGAGATTTGCCGTTTTCTGAAGAGAACAGCTCAATGAGCCATTGTCACAGAAAATGCTAGGCACGTATCATCACAGTGGACACTAGAACCAAAACAAAACGCATGATCTTACAAGGTACAGATCCACTGTAGACCTCCAGGACAACTTGTGTTCTGAATTTCAAATTCCAGGAAGAAAGAGTGGAGCCAGACGAAGCCCAAAAGAGCTAACAGACCAAGATGATAAGAGTTATCACCATACAAACACAGAGGTCAAGGCCCTTCGATCTGAGAGGGATGTGAGTCAAAGGGCATAAGATCAAAGGGCTTGGAGTTTTAGAGGAGAAGATGTGTTCACCGAATTCTGGACTGCGGGTGGTAGAACTGTCTTCTTTCAGAGTCACAGGAACTTTAGTTCATTTGACTCCATTCACTACCTACAGTACACAGTGGCCGGCAAGGGCTGTTAGCACGTAACAACCAGGGTGGGACTGGGTTTAGCGACAGCCAGTGGAGACACCAGACCACAAGCCTCCCACTGTAGCTGCATCTGTGGTACCAATAGGAGTCAAAAATTACAAAAGTAACTGAAATGTAGAGTAACTAGAGATTGCCTGAGATGCGGCTGTGGTGAACTGGGCTTTGAATTCCTTCTGCCCACGTTCAAAGACTGCCAGGAAGGAATCATTTGACTGGCAAATTAAGACACTGGAAAACAGAAAGGGATCATTTACCAAGAGGCTAAGAAGACAGAAAGAAACAAACATCAAGTACTTAAAAAGGAAAACCTATAAACAGAAGAGGGGGTAATTTGGTATAGACACTCAGTGTACAGTCGCTGGATTGAACTAAATGATACGGTGGGAAAGACAGTAGGCCGGAAATCAGGTGAAGAAGGTTCCAGTTTTGGCTTTGCCACCCACCAATCAAAAGAGCTGTAGGACTTTGGACAAGTCATTTTATCACTCTGGGCCTCAGGTTTCCCATCCGTAAAAGATTGAACTAATCCTTAAAGTGTGAATGTTCTCTGATTTACACTGGTCCTAAAAGGATGAAAATTCTCATTTTGAAATGTCACTTGTCATTGAAACCAGGACTGTACCAACAAATAAGACTTCCATGTAGCCCAAAGTAGCACAACTGAGAGTACCATAATTTCAAGTTCATTTTATTAAGAGGAAAACGACCCACAGCGGTATGGTCCTTCCTCAAATCATTCTGGAGTCCACTTTCCCTCAAAGGGAGGTAGTGACGGTGGTGCATGTTGTGAAAATTTGGTTTCTGTGGAGAAGGAATTGAAAAGTCCAAATTCACTGCTCAGACAGGCAAGGTTCTGCCTGTGTGGTTTATTTCACTTGTATTTCAACTATGTGGTTAACACGTAAGTTTTGCTTTTAGTACTTATTTACATTCGTGTGCACTGAGCCTAAGAATAGCACCTTTTAAATGAGACTCTGCACATTTAGCTAGATATGGGAAGGTCGTACAGAACTGGTTTCCTGTTAAATAACTGACTTTTGACAGTTATTCTTGCTTTTCTCACTCTCCCTTTCTTGTTTGTGTTCACTTGTTTTTTTTCTTATAGGAAAATAACAGAGGCAACAAATTATTCCTATACTAGAATAGCTGCACATAGTGAAATTAAATAAAGAACACTAGGGCCCCTTCTTTTACAGATACGGACACTGAGGCCAGAAAGGGGGAAGGAACTTGTTCAAGGTCACATAGTAAGATCCTGGCAGTGAAGACTCAAACTCAGGTTTGACTCTAAGTTCAATGTTCCTTTCACTACACTAAGCAGTCTGTAATAGGCACTATTGAAACAAACCCTCTGGAGCTTGGGTGCAGGAGAATGGAGGGAGTAGTGCCCACATTTGAGGGTTCTCTCAAATGCATGACAAAGGCAAGTCTTGGGAATGAAGGCTGCTGAGCAGGAGGGAGAGTAGCAACTTGATATCATCGCACATAGGAACTCAAACTGCAGCTACTGCCTGCAAACTCGAAGATGCCCTCAGCAGTAAAACAAGCCAGAGAAAGAGTGAGAGAGAATATCAGAGCAGTACACTCTCACTGCATTTGTTTTGTGTCCAATGAGAAGGACAAATGTCCTGTTCTTTCTTTTCCCTTAGCTCTTCCCCTTTAGTCAGAATCTCATCCCACCCTACCTTTTCTGGCATCATTACATCTCAACCATGACTCTTACTTACTTTTAATTTCTACCCGCCCCCACCAAAGTAGCACTAATATAAAAAAATTAAATACTTAAATTAGCAAGGTTTCTTTAAGGGACATTTTTGATGATTAACACTGGTTTATTCCTACTTTTAATAAATATGGGACGTTTTTGGTATACAGTAAGCACTGAAAAAATATTCATTCAATGAATGAAGTATATCTTAAATATATCTTAGATGGTAAGATCAATAATGGCAAGGATTCTATTTATTGTTTTATTCATTCATTCATTCAACAAATATTTGTTGAGTGTCTACAGTGTGCCAGGCACTGCTCTAGGTACTGGGGACACAGCAGGGAACAGACTGGGCAAGGTGTCTGGACACAAGGGATACCTTCCAGATTCTGAATGGTGTAGTGGAAATCCCTGATGATTTGGAGCCAGAATGCCTGTTTTTGCTCCTGCTCCCATACTTCAGTGTAACACTGAGCAAATCAACTGATCTCTCTGAGCCTCAGTTTCTCCACATACAGAACGCAATGGTCAAAATACCTACATCACGAGTTCATCGTGAGGATTAAATGTGATAATGCATGCAAAATTGCTCTATGGGCACTTAAGCATCAGTACAGATGTAATTTTTATGATATTTTGTGAAGGCAATTAAACTAGAAATCAGCCCTAGTATTCACTGGGCCAGGTCTACTTCGTTTGGGGGAAACAGATGCCACTTTAACTGAGATCCTGACTCCCACTCTTGTCTCCACTGGTCAAGCACCTTGAGGATGCTCTACCATTTTCCTTACAGTGTCTTCCGTCAAGTTTTTTCTCCCTCCCACAGGAGGTAGGCTGAAGAATGAAATAAGGAGGAGGAGATTCTTAATAAAATTATGGAAAGTTGATGACATTTAGGATTTATGTCCTTTCTCTTTAAGTTTTAGGTTTACGTTTAAATAACTGTGGTGTTAACAACATCTAACCACCTCAGTGGCCATTGCACTGTTCTTCCAAAGTAGGGATGTCCCAAAGGAGCAATTTAAAATGCATTAGCTCAGAAGCAAAAGGTGAAACAAGGGCCTTCAAGCCTCTAAAGGGACAGAGGTATGTTTTCAGCATTAACACATCAGCTAACATGCTTGACTTTAGAAGTGTCGTCACCAGAAGCAGTTTGTGTACAAGAGGCATTGGGATGGCATGTTTTTTTTCCCATCCTTCTCCCCTAGGTAAATAGGTAAGCAAAATAAGCAGATATTTTCATAACGTTCTTTATCAGATTCTAATGAAATGAATTTGAATCTTCTCATATTGCTCTCTCAAGCTTGTCAAAGCTAATGAGGCATAAAATGACATCTCCCCTGATAATATGAATATCAGGAATTCATATTATCACCTGCAACAATAGTGTCTGCAATAGCTGTTCTCTTTTGGGAGGAACAACTACTGATTTGCCTAAGACCATGCTGTTAAGTAAAATTCAAACTAAATCCTGCTTCTCCCATTTCTAGTCCCACTGGCCTTCACATAGCAGAAAAGCAACAGAAAAGTAAAATTCACTTTCCCTCAAGGAATAACTTACTTTGAGAAAATCAAATGAGGGAGAAGAGACAAATGTCGCATACAGAAGAATTCCAAACAATTTACATAACTACTCCCTGCTCCTTAAATGTATGCTCTGCATGGTGACTTCCTTCCAAAAAGCACAGTATAGAGATTAGGGTGGAAAGAGTCCCTTTACAGTGGAGAAACTTGACAAGCACTGCCTCAGCCAGGTGACCAAGGTCAACATCAACAGTGATAGGTCATATTGATGGTATGTATCCTTGATATAATGGGATGAAAACACAGTTTACCTCTGTGATCTTCCTCCCCGACACCAATAACTCCAGTTTTATAATGAGAAAAAAATCAGACAAATGCCAATAGAGGAGAATCCTATCAAATACCTGCCCAGGACTCCTCAAAACTGTCAAGTTCATCAAAAACAAGGAAAGCCTGAGAAACTTAATGTTACAACCAAGAGGAAGCCTAAGGAGACATAACAACTAAATGTAATGTGGTATCCTGAATGGGACCCTAGAAGGGAAAAAGGACATTAGATAAAAACTAACAAATCTGAATATAGACTTAATAATAGTGGATCAGTATTAGTTCATTAATTGTAATAAATGTGCCACACTAACAGGGAAATTGGATGCAGATTACATGGGAATGCTCTGAACTATTTTCTCAATTTTTCTGTAAATGTAAAACTGTTCTAAAAATTACAGTCCATCTTTGAAAAAAATCAACCACAAATTACAGTATAAATTACATAAAAGAAACAACTTACCAGATGTCACTGAAGGGGAAAAAAACAAATTCCTGCTTCAGTTCCAGAAGTCCACAAAGGAGATGGTGGCGGCTTCTCTGTCTTGGTACAAATATTTGGAACTAGCTGGGGTATGTAGGTCTTTGGGGCCACGGTTGCAAAGCCACATTTATACAGCAGAAGTGAAACCGACTTGCCATTAGAGGGCTATTTACCACAATCTCCTCCCGTAGATACTGATTTGTGCTATTTTCCCCTTTCGCTTAAACTTAAATTATATGTGAATTGGGGATCTTGCATCATTCTCTGTCCTATAAGCAGGCAGATCTGCTCTTTCCTTTTCAAATAGATTGCAGCATCCTTTCTTTGAGGGGGAAGGCTATTCAGATGATCTGGCTCACTTGGGCAAACAGGAAAATGCCCCAGTTTCAAGAGAGATAAAGCGCTGGTTCCAAGACACTCAAATATAAGACATAACTGGGAGAGATGGATGATAGGAGATTAAAATAAACATTCTTGATTCAAAATCTTGAAACTCACCAAAAATAAAATTCACCCAAACTAGACAGGCTTTAAAAAATAGGGTGGGTTACCATCTTCCTAAGAAGTTTATGAGTGGGTCCAATTATAACAAAGGAGTAAAAATCTAAATATCCTTTATAGAGTCTTTGATTTAAATGGCTGAGAGTATTTCTGGTAAATAAAGGATGAAAAATGTCCCTCTAGTGAACATTTAGGAATTCCTTTGTTAAATATTTTACATTGTAAGTAGGAGCAGGGTTCCAGAAATTGAAGCAGTAGTTAAACCTAACAGGGCTGGTGGAACTGTAAATTGGTACAGCAAAAAAATAAAATAATAAATAAATTCACCAAAAATAAAACAACATTGGATTGTTTGATTGTAGAAATGAGTGGCATACAGCTTTAAGTACCTTTCTGAAACTTAAAATTTAAGAGCATAATTTTTAAAAACTCAGATAAAAGCATTTTTAAAGTGCCATCCCAGAGAGAATAGAATAGAATACAGTCCACTTTGCTGTGTCTGGCAACCCAAACAATCACACTGAGAACAAGGGAAAAGCCATTCTCTGAACCTTCGGCCTTAGGTTATAGGCTGACTCAGGTTAAAGGCCGACTCGGCCATTACCAGAACGACTCTCAGTAACTGTAGATATGTATTCAGTCCAAAGTAGGGATTCAGAAACTAAAGAGGTCAAATGTGGAAAGAATAGAAAAGTTTTTAGGAAGTGGTCTTTAAAACTGCTTTGAACTTTTGGCAAGATGATGTACCTTCTCCATAATAAAACTATAGGAATACCAATATAAAGTTCAAAACTAAAAAAAATCAACACGAATACCATCACAAGTGTTGGATCTTGCACTTTTCTCTGGGCAAAATCACACCTTATACGTATTCATGTCACGTGTGCTTAGTTCTCCCTCTACTGGATATTTCTTTGCTTCAATAGTTTACTATATTCTTACTCAGAAGTGCTACTAAAAATAACTTAAGGTCGGGCGTGGTGGCTCACGCCTGAAATCCTAGCACTCTGGGCGGCCGAGGTGGGAGGATCGCTCGAGGTCAGGAGTTCGAGACCAGCCTGAGCAAAAGCGAGACCCCCATCTCCACTAAAAATAGAAAGAAATTAGCCAGACAACTAAAAATTTATATAGAAAAAATTAGCCAGGGATGCTGGCACATGCCTGCAGTCCCAGCTCCTCAGGAGGCTGAGGCAGGAAGATCACTTGAGCCCAGGAGTTGGAGGTTGCTGTGAGCTAGGCTGATGCCACGGCACTCTAGCCTGCGCAACAGAGCAAGACTCTGTCTCAAAAATAAATAAATAAATAATAACTAAAACAATTTTGAGCATTTCTAAAGCTGCCCAAGTTCTTTATGGTAATTCCTGGCACCTGTTATTGGACGCCTGAATGCTAGGCCTGTTAGAAGTTTGGTCATTCGATCACGCTAAATTTCCATTGAACTCACTGAAAATAGTAAAGCAATTGACAGAGAACGTCCACAGAGCCCCATCATCACACCCAACCACCTGCCTTCAAGCCTGATAATAGATGAATTATCATGTGCTCATTGAAGGCCAATCCCTTCCCCTGTGTGCCAGATCCCATCCCTCTCTCCCACTGAAGGACTAGGTGGAGCACTTTTCCTTCTTCTCTTAATTTATAACTGTCACTCTCCACTGGATTACTCCTATCAGCGTGCTAAACTTGCTGTCATTTATTCCATTTTAACAAATACTCCTTTACCTCAGTTTCCCTGCCACCTATTACTCCATTTCACTGTACTTCTTTATGACAAGACTTCTCAAAATAGTTGTCTAAACTCACTGTCTCAAATTCCTCTCCTCTCAATCTGTCATAACCCTACTCCAATCAAGCCTTCGCCCTTACCATTCCACCAAAACTGTTCTTGTCAAAGTCCCCAGTGATCCCAGTCAACTTTCAACTCCCATCCTCCTTGACCCATCAGCAGCACTGAACCTGGCTGATCATTCCCTCCCTGACATACTTTCCTTACTCGGCTTCCAGATAACCACACTCTCCTAGTTTTCTTCCCACCTCCCTAGAGGCACCTCCTCAGCCTCCTTTGTTGGTTATTTTTCTTCTCCCCAATCTGTTAATAATAGGATACCCCAAGGCTTAGTCCTTGGTCTCTTCTCTTTCTTTTCCACATTTACCCTGTTTCATAGCTTTATATTTCACCTGTGTGCTTATAACTCTCCACTGACATCTCCAGTCCCAACCTCTTTCATGTCTTACTACTCACTAGGCATCCCAAAATACAACAGGTCCAAAGTGACCCCCCGACACCCCACCCTACCAGTCTTCTCCATTTCAGCTAATGGAAACTACATTGTTCCTGTCCTTTGGTCCAAAAGCGTTGGTGTCACACTTGATATTGATGTCTGTCTTTCTCCCAAATCCCACATATGATCTGTCAGGAAGTCTTGTTAAAAACTTCAAATTATGTTGAGAATCTGAACACTTCTTACCATCTCCACTGCTTATTACCCTGATTTGAGTTAAAATAATCTCTGGCTTCGTTTAGTGGTTCCTAAACTGCTGCATATTGGAATCACCCAAGAATCCTTTAAACATACTAATGCCTGGCTCCCACTCCTTGATATTCTGATTTAATAGGTATGGAATGTGACCCGGCCACTGGGATTTTTCACTGCTCTCCAGATGATTCTAACGTGCAGCAAAGTTCAGGAATCACTCGTCTGGGTGAGGTAACAGCCACTTCTATGGCCCCTTGTAGTCTAATCTCAACATGGCAAATAGATATGCTTTAAAATTATAGATCAGATCAGATAATTTCTTCGCTAAAAACTCCAATGGCTCATAATCTCACTTAGAGTAAAAGCCAAAGGCTTTTCAATGGCCTGCAAGGTCTTACATGAGTTGCACTGTTCCCTCCCATCCCCCATTGCTTCTCTGACCTCTGTTTCACCTTGTGGCATTCATTGCTCCATCAACACTGGCCTCCTTACTTTCCCTGAATACACCAGGCATCCTCTCCCTCCAGGGCCTTTGCATTAACTGTTCCCTCAGCCTGAAATACTCCTTCCCCAGATATCTGTATATCAAGTATTAGCTCAAATAACACATTCTCAATAAGGCCTACCCTGACCCCTATTTAAAGTTACAACTGTACTATTCTATCTATCTATCTATCTAAGGTAAAAGAGTGACGAGGTGGATGATGGTGCCTTTAGATACGGAAGAGTGTGGAAAGAGCAGATTTGGAATAGAGTTCTGTTTAGGACATGTTTAGTTTGAGATGCAGATCAGACCTCTAACAAGATGTCAAACAGGGGAGATGTTGGGGTTGGATTATAAACCTGGGAGCAGATAGATGGTATTTAAAGTTATGGAGCTCTGGGAATCACCCTGGGAGAGACAAGGCTGAGTGACCCCTGGAGAACACTAATATTTTAGGGTAAGACAGAGGAGTCCACGAAAGAGACTGAGAAGGGGAAGAAAAACCAAGAGAGTGGAGGGCCCTATCATAAAAGATTTTCATGGAAGATAACTTATATTCATTGGTAGTAGGATGACAATAAGGACAGAAAAATACCACTGAATTTGGCAAGTTGGGAACTCACAAAGCTTGACTAGGTCAGTTTCAGTGTCACAGTGAGGTCAAAAATTCACCGTTACCTCAATTCTAGGGAGAAGGAACTGAAGATATTACATATTCCTATCTTTAGTAAAGAGAGGGATTCTTATTTGGCTCATGACAAACGAGATCACGATGAGCTTCAAGAAAACACCATCCCATGTCCTGCCTCCAAACTCTGCAAAATTTTGTGCGTGCGTTTTCATCACCCACAGCTTTCCTGAGGGTTATCGATGATATGTACCATTCACCTGAGACCAAGGTGACCAACTGGCCTCGAAGCTGCACGTCAGATTGTTACTTGACTCCTGTCTGGTCTTTTCCAGTCTCTGAATTTAAATTCCACAACACTACAAGGTTCATTCTCCCGTGGTCTTGCCCACTCACGCTCCCACCCAGCTTCCCCGAATGTGACACACCTGAGCTCCTACGTCCATTTAGAGACCACCCACTTCCACACTCTCACTTAGGTTTCCTGGCGCAGCCTCCACACAGCTTTGTCCCACAGCTGTACTGCCCAGGTCGAGTTTTCTAACCTCGAGTCAAACATTCCCGTACAGACGCTCCCCTATCGCCCTTACGTCCGGAGCCGCGCAGCCGAGGCCGCCCCTCTCCCGCCTCCCGCTGGCCGAGTAGTCGCGTCAGAGGGATGGGGCGGGGTTTTGCGCGCGCGGTCTTCTGGGAAGAGCTTTACGATACATTGGCCGTCATTTCACGACAGATCAGGGTTGCTTTGTGGCTGTCAGCTTTCCCCGTGTTCTGAGTTGGTAGCCTTATTATCCGTGGTGGCAACTTCTACGACGAGGCAGAAATGAAGCAGAAACGGAAAGGTATGAAAGGGGAGGGAGAAGAAAAATGGAGATGGTCGGAAAGGGGCGAACTCTCGGGCGATCGGATGCTGAACCCAACTTTTCTCGCGGGAGTCCGCTGCCTAGTCCAGTTGCACACCACCTGGGGTCAATCGGTCTGTCGATTTCAGCCTCCTGCTTTCTCGTGTTACCTGTTGTGTTTTTTAAACCAACCTACCCTTACCCTGTTCCTCTTTGGCAGTCATTATATGTCTTTTGCGTAAAGGGCAGGGAAACCTATATTCCAAAGTATGCCCGCCAAGGAGTTAACACGATCGGTCGATTTAACGGGTTCTCGGACTATTAATTTGTTAAGATTTGTTTTGCGACATATTTGATGTTTGTTTATTTGAGAGTTTCTTTTAAAGCCGTAAACTAAAATGTGAAAAACCCTGACTTATCCTTGGATTCTGTGGAACAGTTGTGCATGTAGTTATTAGCGTTTGTATTACCTTCTGAGTTAACATGAAGCGATTCCATCTTTAGTTTTCAACAGGGTGGAGTCAATTTTAAATTCTCTCACAAGTTCTATTCTTATCTGTGTACACTCATTTGAGCAGTCTAATAAGGTAGATAAGGGTAGTGGTGATCATAATAGCTACCATTTATTGAGCATTTATTAGTATCATCTCCATTTTACAGATGAAGCTGACATTAAAAGAGTTAAGTAACTTTCCCAGTCCAAAATTATACTTAGGAGGTGTGGAGGTAGTTGGTCAGGCTGTATCTATGACCTTAAAAAACATGTAATGAAAAATAAATGTGTCCTTAATCACTGTGCCTCTTGGCTTTAACTGCTATCCCTCCAAACAACAGCTCCAAGTGTTCACATTACCTTGGGTTGTCTTGTCGCATCAAATTTTGCATGCCCCAAATTAACTTATCTCACTCTAACTTACTTGCTCCTTTTCAGCTTGTCAGGCTTCTTTTAACGTCATCTGTCACCAGCTCTAGTTAGTTTTTACTTAGAAATTGCCTCTGGAAATTGTTTATCCCTCCTCATTCTGGCTACCATCCTCCTAACCCGCCTTCAGCAATAGCTAATGTTTGAATAGTACTTTGGCTTTCGTATACATTATTTCAGTTGATTCTTACAATAGTCTTGTGAGATTTGTATGTATTTTTCCAATTTGATAAAGAAAAATGAGTACCCGAAAGTCATTTATCTTCCCTTTATCACACAGGCAGTAGGAGTTAAGACTGGAGGCTTTCTTAAATCTCGTGGGTTTGTTTTTTTTTTTTAAAACAATGTTGCCTTTCAAGAGTCTTTTACTTATTATCCAGATTATATGCATTCTTTTCACCTTCTGAATCATTCTTTTGCCCAGGCTGGAGTGCAGTGGCATAATCATAGCTCACTGCAACCTCAAACTCCTGGGCTCAAGCAATCCTCCCACCTCAGCCTCTTGAGTAGCTAGGACTACAGGTGCACTCCACCATACCTTTCTAATTTTATTTTTTTGTGGAGACATGATCTCACTGTGTTGTCCAGGTTGATCTCAAACTCCTGGCCTCAAGCAGTCCTGCCTCAGCATCCCAAAGTGCTAGGATTACCGGTGTGAGCCACCACATACCACCCTGAATCATTCTTTGTATTGATAATGTTCTCACTTTCCTTAAACATTACTTTCATTTTTTTATTTCCAAAGTTGAGAATATGTGATTTTTTGTCTATTGCATTCCATTTAAATGTCTTTGCCTAGTGGCCAGCATACCCTCTAATCTGTTCTTTACTGTACCCTATCAGAAAGCCTGTGTTCTCGTTAGGCAGTGCTTCTACACACAAAGATGGGTAATTCCTATGCCTGTTACTTCTGGATTGCCTTCTGTTTTGTGTATCTAAATCCTGCCCATTTAAAGAACTTTGTGCCATGTCCTCCATGAAGCCTTTTCCTACTAATTTACTCTTGCTGTTAATTTTTGATGCACTCAAGGACTATATAAGTGGTTTTTAAATCTTATCTATTTTTAATCAGCTGAACCCCCCCCCTTTTACCCTCCAAACAAATTATTATGCAGAACTTCGATACATAAATATAATGAAAGCATAGCTGCTGTCTCTGAAGTGGAGAAAGAGACCCCTCCCTTTTTTTCCTCTCCCCCTCCCTCTTCCTCTGCCACTACCACCACCAATCCTGCCTCTGTTATATGGCCCCTGAGGCACCTTTGTAGAACTCTGAAGTGCTGATTTGCATGGTTTGGAAAGCATTAAGCCTTTGATTATAGATGGAATTTTTTTCTCTCCAATCATTTTGTATGTGTTAGCCTTGCCTCATTAATTAGAGGCAATGTAGTGCAGTGACAAAAGTGTGGAAACTGTGGTGAAAAGACCAGGATTTGAGACTTAACTGTGCTGTTTACGATGGTGTTTTAACTTGCCTGAGCCTCATTTTTCACATCTGTGAAATGGGATAACAGTTACCTACCTTACAGTATTATTGTGAGGTTTCAAATGAGATAAAGAGTAAATGAAAGGGTTCCATAACAGCCAGGGCTTTAGTCATACTTCTGTCTGATGGTTTTGTTATCTTTGCATGCTAGCTTTCCCTACAGGCAAGAAGCGTGCTTGCAGACAGCCTCGAAGCTGAAATCCCTCAGCTTTTGTCACTGGAAAAAGACTGGCATTTTTTGCCCTTGGAAAAAGAACTTAGATTTGTCTGGCTTGGATATATGCCCAATCTTAAACCAATCATTGAACTGTGATTGAGGGAATGGGATCATAAAAGAACATGTTAGCTTCTGCTATTGCCTTTGGATGAGAAGGGGAGCCCTGCTTGCCAGGAGAAGTCATAATAATGGGCAGACAATATTTTAGAAATGCATTAAGATCCTTAGGTAGGCATATAACCTACACCCCTACTTTGCAATACTACCTCTACAGACACCTATGTTTGAGTTTCAATTTCACCCCTTGGTATCATTGGCAAATATTCCTGTTCCATCTACCTGACTTTGTTCTGAGAATCAGTTGAATTAATGCATCTAAATGTTCTTCATGAACTCTTAAGTATCATGTAAATATTCATGATTACAAATCTGGAGATAAAGGGAAGATATTTAACTACTTTGGTTCTTTCCTGTATAATTAGGTTCTTTCTCCTCATGTTTGTTTCTATTCTATCTGTAATAGCCTTGTAGTGTATGTGCTTTTAAAGGGACCTTCTCTAATTTATGGGTAAAGCCTGGTTTGTTTTAAATTAAAGATACAAAAGATATGATCAAATCGTAAACAACAGAGGTTTAGTGTCTTGTAAACTTGAGCTTTTCATCTGGCATATTTGGAATGATTTTGGAAGGAAAACTACTAAATCAAGTTTTAAAATCTTTATTGAATAATATGATTTTCGACATTGTTGAATATTATCTTTCCAGGAGATCTCAGCCCTGCTGAGCTGATGATGCTGACTATAGGAGATGTTATTAAACAACTGATAGAAGCCCACGAACAGGGGAAAGACATCGATCTAAATAAGTAAGTGGGTCTGTAAAAAGGAAGCGACGTTGTTCTTAGGTAGTGGAGCTCTTTTATGAAATTGTCCAATACTACTTGTTTTCTATCTCATGTTTCCTTTTAACTAAGAATTTTAGCTTTCTGCCTTGCCCTGTCACTCATTTCTTTGTGGCAGAATTGTCTCATAGCCTAATAATGCTAGTAGCTTCTGACGTTTATTGGACACTTACTATATTCCAGGCACTGTAATTAATACGTTGTATATATTAGCTCAGTTAATTCTTTCAAAAACTGCGTGAGATAGGTACTGATATCAGCCTCATTTGACAGGTGGGTATTGTGAGGCATAGAGAGGGTAAGTAGTTTTTCCAGGGGTCAATAACTAGTGATTGGCAAAGCTGGGATTTGCGGTTAGGTCATCCGTCTCCAGATCTGTCTTCTTGGCTACATCACTTCACATCCTCCTCTTCCCTACTGTCTCAGCGGAAGTGGCAGCTCTCTCTCTACCAGGAAAACCCTCCCTTTGCAGCACTTGATTGAATCCAACCCTTCCCTGCTTTAGCACCTCTTTGACATGTTCATCTCCTTCCTCTCCGTAATCAGGTTCAGCATAGACTTTGCTATACCCTCAAATAAGAGTGGTCTTTCATCTCTGCATCTGTTTTTTTAACTATATATTCTTTCTGTATAGATCTTCCCTAATGAAAAGGTTTTTCCCCCAACCCCAGCTCATCTAATCATCACACGCATGACCTTTTCGCAGACCCTATTCTTTGTTACTTGAGATACTGCACTATTTTACTCCTTTTTTGAAACATCATGGCTGTTAAACATTTGCTAAAGGAATATATGAGTAAATAATTATCCTCTTTTGACTATACAGACATTATATTTTACTGATTATACTGTCGTTAGCGGTTTTTCTTTCTGTTTTTGTTGGTTACACCTCTAATTATACAAATCTTTGATTTCTAGTGAACATTTCTATTTCTTATATATTTTTGTCATTCTCTTTAATTTAGCACATCTAAAGCTAAAGCCACCATCTTCCTTAAAATTAGCCCTACTCAGATGTTCCCAGTCTATTATGTAAGCCCTCAGTCTGGCTTCAACCTACTTTTCCAAGTTTTTAAACTTCTGTACCTTCACATTGAAAATCTTCTGCTTTCTTTCAAGTTGGTCTACTCATAGTTCTTAAAATATGTGCATTCCTGTTTTTGCATCTTCACATAAGCCAACCCAACCTGTCTGCTCTCGGTGTTATCTCTGTGTCTTCACTGCCTGTCTGAGGTCTACTCTTCTGTGCCCATTTTCCATGACTTTCTCCCTAGCACACATTGAATTCATCTCTGAACTCTGCAAGCATTCATTGTTGGAGGGGGGAGATGTTTTATCACATATGTTTTCATTTATACATTTACTTTTTTTTGTATGCCTGTCTGCCAACACGCAGACATAGAACATGAAATGACTATGCCTTGTACCTTCTGACATACCAAGTACTGAGGTAGTCTCTTGTACATATTAGGTATTCAGTTAACATTTGTTGAAAATAATGTGAGCACCCCACAGGTATTTCTAGATAGATTAAAATTAGAAGACAGGGTGACTGTCCAGGTTTGGCTAGCAGGCACAAAGAAAAGAAAAGCTGATAAAATTATGGAGAAAAGCAAAGGAATTGTTAGGACAAAGGTTACTTCTGGGGGTTAGAGAAGAGGTTACAATCAGGAAAGAGCATACAGAAGTCGTTGCTTTGTGATTGTTTGTTAAAGTATATTTATATTTTTATGTTCTCTTCTTTATGTATATAATATTTTGTATTAGAAAGATTATTTTTAAATTTTCAAAAGTGTATACTTTATTTCCTATTTGGTTCTGCATAGCTTTCCCTGATTTTTTTTTTTTTTTTTTTCTAATACAGTAGTTCTCAAACAAGTGATTTCCTCCCCAGAAGACATTTGGCAATGTCTAAAGACATTTTTGGTTGTTACAATAGGAAGAAGGGTACTAGTGCCTACAGGCCAAGGATTCTGCTAAATATGCCACAATGCACTGGACAACAGAGAATTATCTGGTCCCAAATGTCAAGTAGCGCTAAGGTTGAGAAAAGGTAGAGCCAGAACAGTCCTTTGAAGCTATAGCACTGTTTTGAACGAGACCTACCTTGTGTCATTGTTCTGGGCCCTTCACCCTCCATAGTCTCTAGTTTTCTTTCAGGTACTTGAGGGTGAGAAGAAGAAATCATTCATTCATGAATTTTATTCTTCTATTTCCTGATATTAGCAGACTTAAAGCCACTCTTGTCACATGGTGAAGGGATAGAGGAATGACAAGAGTTAATGATGTTATTTATAGGTCATCCTTTTAGTAGCTTGTCTTTAAAATGTTGTGATCTTGATAATGCCAAATGCTTTACTTTCAGGGTGAAAACCAGAACAGCTGCCAAATATGGCCTTTTCGCACAGCCCCGCCTGGTGGATATCATTGCTGCCGTCCCTCCTCAGTATCGCAAGGTCTTGGTTCCCAAGTTAAAGGCAAAACCCATCAGAACTGCCAGTGGGGTGAGTGATCATGACATATTGACACACTGTATCTGTTCTGGCAGAAAGCCCTGCCTCCATGTAACGCCCAGATAGTGATGTGGAGGTGGAAGACTCAGACTAATGAAGTCCTTGTATTATGGTCTGTGCTGGAGTTGTGGGCCATCTTAAGTGGTAGCTTTCAGTATAATTCATGCTGATAGAAGGTACTTTTAAGAGGTAGCTAATGGTGCAGAGTAGTTCTATATATGTTAATTGTGAGTGCTATGGGGGTCCAAGGACAGAGATGCCCCTGCAGCAAAAGAGACTAAGGAAGGCCCAGGAGAAAGCATGGCGCTTGCTTGACCTATAAGCCAAGAAGAGCAGGCTAGAGGAGCCATGGGAGTGAGGGCACAGGGAGTTAAGGCACAGAGTACAAATGGCAAGAAAGGTGTGGTGCATGTAGGGAACAGTGAGTACACCAGACTGATGACAGTTGATACTTCATCTCAGAAAACAGCACAGAAACTGGCCTGTATAGTAGACTCGATAAAAGATTATTGAATTGGACCGACCTTATCAGTGGTATGCAATTTCATGCAGAATTATTTGGGCCTTTCTATAAATCACTGTTTAATAAGTTAAATCTTAAAATTTTTATTATGAAAAATAATCACAAACTTATAGAAAAGTTGAGAGTACAGTACAAAGAACTTTTTCTGTGAACCATTTTCAGAGTAAGTTGCAAAGCCTATGCCTTTGAATACTTTACTGTATATTTCCTACAAACAAGGACATTTTCTTACATCACCACAATACAGCCATCAAAACCAGGAATTTAACGCTGATGCATTACTGTCATCTAATCCTCAGGCCTCATTCAGAGTTCAGCAGCCGTTTCAGTCATGTCCAGCTGGACCCAGTTCAGAATCATGTGTTGCATGTAGTTGTCACGGCTCTTCAGGCTGGACACTTGCTCTGTCTTTCCTTGACTTCATTCCCTTAACATTTTTGAATATTTCAGGCAAGTTATTTGTAGCATGTCCCCTCAATTTGGGTTAATCAAATGTTTCATCGTAATTAGATCCAGGCTATACATCTTTGGCAGGAGCATCACATAAGGGACTCTGTGTTCTCGTTGTCTCCCGTCAGGTGGTACAGCTTCAGTTTGTCCTGTCACTGATGTTACTCACCAGACTTCTCTGTAAAGTTATTTTTTTCCACTTTGTAATTAAGAAGTGTTGTGTGGAGAAGTATTTTGAAACTAGGTAAATATCCTGTTCCTCATCAAACTTCCAATGCACTCATTCATTTATTTGTATGAATGAATTAACAGTTTCCTATTTGGTGGGCTATAATCTATTACTATATTTGTTTTGATGTACAAATTATCCTAGATTTGACCAGTGAGAGCTCTTTCAGGCTGGTTTCTATGTCTTTTTGAAATGTCCCCATCATTCTTTGAGCAGTTTCTAGCTTTCTGGCACAATGAAATGTTCTGGGCTCGTCTTGTACATTCTTTGCCCCAGCCCTGGAATTAGCTATTTTTCTAAGGAGCCCTAGTTACTTTTAGTGGAGAAGCATATTTAGAAACCAAGATCTTAGTGCTAGGTGTGCTAACTGCTATTAGGGAGTTGCCGCTCCCAGACCTTCTCAGTGGACCAAGCTAGGACATATGTGGGTATAGCTACATACATGCATACACACACATAATACATTTCCATTTATATTTATTTGTATATCAATCTATTTATGTTAAAAACTGAGTTCACAGCACCTTCCATTCTGTCCAGCCTACAGAGTTCATTCTAGTTCTTTCCCTTTCCATATTTATAACTTCGTTCTCTGACAATGAGAAACCTGGCTTGCATTAGCTTTAATGTATATCCTTATTTGACCAAGCACTTCAGATGTAACCAGTCTTGTATCTCTACCACCACCTCCTTTGCTTACTTCCCTTAGTCTCTGTCAGACCCCCAGAATATTTTATGCACAGACCCTGTGAAATGTTAAGTCCCTGACTTAATCCGCCCTGCTATAAATATTGAGATCTAGTGTGTCCATGAGGAGTTTGAGTTACGAAGGTTAGGTTTATATATAATTTCATAGAATTACATAAAGTAATTTTCTCTTGTAGTCTATTTTAGTAAAACAGTAAAAGAGAAAGAAAGAATAAGAATCACTGTGGCTTAAAAAAATTAATTCCTTCTTTTGCACTTAATTTATTGTGTAATATAATACAATGTAATACATATATACATTTTAAAGGTTGTTAATATTAAAAAGAGATCACCCTTGGACTCAGTGCCCAGCTTAAGAAACACAGCATTATCAATACCTTCACAGCCCCTGTGTGCCACTCTCTGTTTGCATTCCTCTCCCTCCTTCTCAGGGATAACCATTCTCTAGAATTTTGTACTAATTATTCTATAATACCTTTTTAAATTAATTTTTCTTTTATAGATTGCTGTTGTAGCTGTGATGTGCAAACCCCACAGATGTCCACACATCAGTTTTACAGGAAATATATGTGTGTAAGTAGGGTGATTGTTATGTGTGTATTTTAATTGAACTAGTGTGTCCCCTAGAGCCTTTGATCAGTACATGCTGGTAATATCTAAAACTTTGATTTAATAGATTTATAGATTATAAGAGTTGCCTAAATTCCAAATGTCCGAAATTTAAAATGAATCTGGGGTCAGGCTTGGTGGCTCACACCTTCAATTCTAGCACTTTGGGAGACCAAGGCAAGTGGATTGCTTGGGCCAGGAGGTAGAGACCAGCCTGGGCAACAGAGCAAGATCCTGTCTCTACAAAAAGTAGAAAAATTAGCCAGGCATAATGGTGCTCACCATTAGTAGTCCCAGCTACTCGGGATGCTGAGGCAGGAGGATCGCTTGAGCCCGGGAGTTTGAGGTTGCACTGAGCTGTGATGATGCCACTGCACTTTAGCCCAGGCAACAGAGCAAGACGCTGTCTCAAAAAATAAAGAAAGAAAGAATTTGGATGAGAAAAGTATCATAATAAAAAATTATCCTTGTATATAACCCGTAGATTTCTACAACGTAGCTATTTGGAAGAATTAACTGAAGAGTATGCATGATTCTAGGTAGGAAGATTAAATGGGACAAAGATTTTCTTGAGTGTGGCTACCAAGAGAACGCTGTGAGTATTGATCCAAACTTAGGGAAACTTAGTTCCTGTTATTTGCCCCTAAAAGCTTAAACCTATAAAATACTAGTGACTGCAGTATTTTGAAAATGAATGTAATAGTGTTCCTTTGCATATTTAACTTGTTTACTTGTTGTTAGAAAATACATTATTGACAGATAACTGCAAAGGTAGACTCTTCTTTGAAAATGAAGCTGATTTGATACCAGGATTTTGTGAAGACTGTAGATAGTTGAACTCGACTGTGGAACTGAGTTTTGCATCTGACATTCTTGTTCTATTGTTGTATTGGCAGATACTGCCCTGGTGGGCCCGACTCAGACTTTGAGTATTCAACGCAGTCTTATACTGGATACGAGGTAAGGTCACTGGAGGTTGTACTGATGAAGTGTTACATCATGCTTTACCCACGGTGTGGTTTTACAAGTACTGGCTTTCTTAAAATTTTTATTTTTTTCGTGATTATAAAAGCTATTCTTTTACCAAATATTTGCTCTCCAGTATATGGCAGTGTCTACTACTGCCATATCTTGTTCTAGTCACTGGAGAAATACTTACATAAGCCCTTATTACTAATATATCCCAGCACTGTACAAATGAGAAAACTGAGGCATAGAAGGCCCAGAGACGCATTGCTAGTAAGTGACAACCAAGTTCTGAATTCTGTGCATCTCACCACTACATTGTACTATCTCTTTAGCAGTGAAAAAACTGACAAGGTCCTTGGTTTTGTGGAATTTACATTCCAATAATGGAAGATAGACAGTAAAGAAACAAACAAGAAAAATACCAGGTACTAATAAATGCTAAGCAGAGAAGTGAAATCAAGGAAGATAATGGGAGCTGGAGATAGTTTAGCTGTGGTGGTTGGGAAGGGATTCTCTAAGCAGATGATGTTTAAGCTGAATCCTGAGTGAAAAGGAGGAGCCAGTCCTAAGAATATCAGGAAAGAGCATTCCTAGCAGAAAAGTAAGTAGCTAGAACGAAGGCCCAAAGTGGGAAAGGTAGTAGAGTATTCTGGAACACAGTGGGTGAGAGAAAGCACGAGGTTGGGAGACAGCTGAGGTCGGGGTTTGGATTTTAGTATAGGTGTCATGCGAAGCCATTAAGATTTAAAGCAGGGGCATGATTCAATCCGATCTATGTTTTATAAAGATCATCTTGATGGCCACATGGAGAAAGGGTAGAGTGAGGACAAGAGAGAAAGCAGGAGACCAGTGAGCCACTTTTGAAGGAGTCCCATCCTCAGAAGAGGTCAGAAGCCAGCAAACCACGTGACTTTTTCTTCTCATTTATGTTTTCATTTTTTCCTGGTTTTCCAGGGTTCAAATTTTTAAAAACACAAAAGGAATTATTCAGTGAAAAGGCTCTCCCTCATTTCTGTCCCCTAGCCACCCTTTCCTGCTCCATGCCTGACAGTCAGTGTTATCTGTTTCCCCTGCTTCCTGCAAAGATACTTTAGAGGAACACGTATACAGGTTGAGTATCCCTTATCCGAAATGCTTGGGACCAGACATGTTTCACATTTCAACGTTTTCCAGATTTTGGAATATTTGCATGTATAATGAGTTATCTTGGGGATGGGACCCAAGTCTAAACATGAAATTCATTTATGTTTTATATACACTAGGCTGAAGGTAATCTTGTACAATATTTTAAATAATTTTGTACATGAAACAAAGTTTGTGTTAAGTAATCGCATGTGGGATTTTCCACTTGTGGTATCATGTCAGCACTCAGAAACTTTTGGATTTGGGAGCATTTGGGGTTTCAGATTTTCAGATTAGGGATGCTCAACCTGTTCGTATTCTTTATCCTACTTTTTTCTTTATAAGGTAGCATATCGAAACACTGTTCTGCACCTTGCCCTTTTCATTTAATAATACATCTTAGCAAACATTTGATATCAGTACATTGTTTTGTGGGTGAAGAGTATTCCATTGTATGACAAGAGTATAAAGCTATTTGTTAAGCCATTACAAACTGTGTATTTAAAAGTTATTTTACCACATAACTCTTTTGAATAATGCATACACATCCATGTCTGTGAGCAGTAGAACACTTTGGTGACCCGGGGCATTCCGTAAGTACTTACACAAAAGACAAGCACGATCCAAGGAGACACCCTGCTGTTGAGATACTATGACAGTGGAAGTGGGGACCATCCAGATGCTGTTTAGGACATTGTTTTGAACTGAGAAAAGAAGATAGGGTACAAGCCAGGTTTTTAGTATTCAAAACCATAGAGAATTTTACTTCTAATACAATTCTTCTGAAACCACTTTTTGCTTTTAATCTGATGTGAGCATAACAATATTTTTTTCCTTTTTTCTCAGCCAACCTCCATGCGAGCTATCCGTGCCAGATATGACCCTTATCTACAGACAAGACACCGAATAGAACAGGTAAATTTTTTAAAAGCATTTTTGAAAAATTAGATGTTTATAGTGAGTAAGAAGTTATTGTTGCTTGATTTGGATCGAACCCAAAATAAGAACTGAAAAGGTGTTTTTCCCTTTTGTATGTTTTTAATATCTGTCTGAGGGTGGGAGACTGTTTTGCAGTAGCTAGCAAGGTCAAAAATACTACTACTTATTTAGAGATTATTATTCTTTTAAGGGTTCGATGTTCTCTAAATTTCTTTGAATTTGTAGAATATCATTTGTAGTATGTAATTTGTAGAGTGAGTGTGTGAAAGTTTTTAGACAGAGGTGAATGGGTTTTATCTTCCAAAAGTCAGATCAAGAGGTATTGCAACTGGTTTACCCCATGGCTATAGGGAATTGACTGAAAAGAGGTACAAGGAGCTTTTGGGGGTTATGGAATTGTTCCGTATCATGGTCACGGTGGTGGTTACATAACTGCAAACGTTGATCAAAATGCATCCATTGTGCACTTCAAGTTAGTAGGTTTTATTGTATATAAATTATACCTCAATATAGCTGATTAAAAACAAATACTGTGTGAATGACCTTACAGTATTCAAGAAATCTGAACATTAATACAGATTTTCTTTGTTTACAAGTTTATTTTAAACTGTCCAGTTTTAAAAATGTAAGGCACTGTCTGTAGTTGTAACAGTAATATATAGTAGGGCAAATACAAAATCTAACATAGCAAGTAATACGTGCTATAGTCAATAAGTTTCAAAACGTGCCAGATTGTCACCTC
>CAUYSK010059505.1:0-53670 GCA_963575035.1 Avahi laniger | reverse complement strand
AGACAGTAAGGAGTGGAGTCCAGATTCAACTTGGGTCTGACTCCGAAGCCCAGGCTGTTCTAGAATAACAACAGAGCACAATCAATGTTTGAAGACCTGAGACAGATAAAATATTTTGGTTGCTTTCAATGATAATCTCCTGGATCCTATGGAAGACAGATTCCTGGTGTAAGAATCGGGAGTCGTAATCTCTTGCCTCAGCTCTCTTCATTCACTTCACTCATATTAATATATCTTTTTGTTTATTCACTTTATAAATATTTAGTGATTATCTAATGCTTAATATATACTGGCCACTATTTGGGGTGCTGGGACATATACGGAACATAACAAAGATCCTGCATCTTGGAGCTTTATCGTAATGGGGGTAGACAAACTGTAAACAGGTAAATATCTAATCCAGATGGTAAATGCTATGGAGAAATTAAACAGGGAAATGGGATGGAGAGAGACAGAGGTGTTATTTTGAATGAGATGCCATTTGCCCAGGGACATAAATGAATGAAGAGAAGGTATAGGCCATGTGAATATTTTTGACTCTCCAGGTAGAGGAATCAGTAAGTGCAAAGGCCCTGGGGTGAGAAGGAGCTGATTTTATACAAGCTCTTGGTTTCCGTTACATCAAAGGTAGTTAAGAAGTTTGGGCGATAAGATTCTTTAAGATCCCTTCCATCTAAAATTTTACTCATGCTATTCTTCCAAAGTTAGAGCAGCTGCATATAAACTTCTAAAAAGTCTTAATCACTAACACTTTCAAAGATATCATAAAACATAAAATCTTAAAAACAGAACTTTTTAGGCACAAAGCTTAAAATACTTACGAAATGACTGCTCAGGAAAAAATAAAATTTCATGATACTATAAAAAATGGTCCTTTTCGGTGGGAAATAATTTTGTAATTTTAAACCTTTAAGGGTGGTCTGTCATTGGTATCCACATCAGTCTCTTAACATAAATTAGTGTAGATCTTAATGTAAATCTTGACAAAAATTCTGAAGAGCAAATTTCTACTTAACAAATTTCTAATGAGGTGTCCTTACCACTATCAAAAAGTGATGCTTCATTTTGCCCATATCCATTATTCATTATTTTATCCAATATCCTTTAGCCACTTCAAATATCATGAGTTATGTTGACAAAAAATACAACTGTAATAAACCATTTGATACGAAATAAATATTTCACACTAGATTCCAACCGAGCTAAAATGTTTAAAACTTTTAAAATCACAAACAAAATCTAAAAAATGAGCTATAATTTAGAAGTCTATTTTTAAACATTAAAATACTATTTTAAAGATCATTTTCCTTGCATGTACTTCAGTCTGCATATTGTATTTATAATATGCATTAACTTTCATTGTGTATAATCATTTTATTTGAAGCATTCTTTTGGCACTGTTTTGTTTTTGCCTTAAATTTCATGGGGACTACCATAAAATTGATTCTAAACATTTTATTGATTACTTGGTGGTTGTATTGTTTCCTTTGGTGTACAAATGAAAAGTGAGAATTTCTATCTTTTAATTATGTAAAGATTTTGAAATAGAAATTCTATAGAAAGCCAGAGAATTGATATCTAAGATTTCTAAACAATGCATATATTTTATAACATACTTGACCCCTCTCATCCTTTGGCCCACACAAAATGTCTGAGAGTCCATTTTTTCAGCCATTCCTGTAATGTTCTAATTTATAAACTTTTTACAATCAAATCCAGCAAATACCAATTTAACCTAATTTGAAAGATGCACTCCCATTTTATTGTTTCCAAACTGCAGAATTTCATGGTTGCCTCTTAATGAAAGAACCCACATTACTGCCAATCATTCCAGGGCTCCTTCCCTCGATACGTATCCAGTGTGTCATCAATGCATGGGGACGAGTGCCAGCTGTGCTCCGCCATGCTTGGGACTCCGCCGACTGGGACAGCGATAGTATTAGGTTGGACTTACTGATCTCTGTTGCTATCACTGTAATGTTGTGCCATAGCAATGTTTCACGGTCAAGAAGTTTTGATGTAAAAATCGAACCATTTCCAGAATCAATGTTGAATATTCTGTCCATATCGGTGTGTCGATCGACAGAATACCTAAAAATGCAGAGAGGAATTCAGAAAGGCTTTCTTTGTATTTGCTCTTCTCACGTCATAAAACCAATTCCAGAATATCGGTGACATGAATTTTTCTACCTGTTGTGTGTATTTGAATATCTACAACTTAACATTAGGCAAAATATTCTGAGAAATTAGTTCTTTACAATGGAGGTCTTACTAGTAAACTCACCAGACAGACAAGTTGCATGCTTTTGAGAATCACCACTAAAGTTTCTTTTCTTTATATGTAAGTTGGATCAAGTTTATGTAGGAATTGTTACATTTTTAACTCAATTTTTAGAACCTCAGAACTTCAGTGCGTGTGCGTGTTTATGTGTTTGCATGCATAGGCAGGGTATTGGTTATTTTTCTATTTTATTTTAAAAATCATTCTATTAAAAGAAGCAAACAATGGCTAGTGTGACGAAGGTCAGTGAGGCAGGAGAGGGAGATAGGAGATGAGACTGGGGAGAGAGCCAGAATCCAGACAGCAGGATGGGTTAGCCATGGCAAGGAGCTGGGATTTACTCTACATGCAAGGTAAATCTACCAGCGGGTTCTAGCAGGGGAGTGTCACAGTCTAAATCACGTTTAACAAAGACCACAGACTGAACTGAGGAGTACGGTTGCACAGTTGGGCTATCACAAACCGAGAGAAGAGGAGTGAAAAACAGAACTTGGGGAAGATTCTATGTTCCATTTTTGATATGCTGAGGCTGAGATGCCTGAGAAAAGTCTAGCAAGAGATATCTAGTCTTCCGGTGAAGACAAAGATCTGGACTGACACCCTAGATTTCCAATACAACTGTGCAGAAAGACAACGTCCAGGGAAAGAAGAACAGCACTAAGGACAGAACCACTTAAAGAACCAATGCGAGAGCAGAGACCCACAGTGCCTGGAACGAAGTAGGAACTTGATAAATATTTAGGAAGGAGAGTTTGTATAAAATTGAACCAAGAGTGGGATTTTGGAAACCAAAGAAGGACAGTCTTCTGTCCTGGTGGAAGACTAGTAGATTTTGAAAAATGTTATCTTATTTATAAATTTATTAATATTACTAGTTTTTAGAGTAGCTATGTAAGGGGACAAAGGACGTGTGCATGTTTATTATGAGTGGGGGGTAAGGTATTAAAGAGAAAACTCTGAAGAAAGTTGATATGTTAAGGCCATTAGAAAAAAATACTGCCCATTTCAGCTGGATTTTTAAAATTTATATTGTGATATGAAGTTTAAAAAGGTTGGCTCAGTAGAAATACAATTTAAGTAAATGAGCTAAATAGCCAGACACATATGGAATTATTATGAATGCTCTAAGAAAAATAAACCCTTGTTACTAATTTGCAATAGTATACCACGTCCAAGATTCTACTTCAATAAATTATTTTGATTTAAAATATAAGTAGTGAATTATAATAAACAATATAGTTTATCTTCATAAAATTAATTTTTGTCATCTAGCGAGTGTATAAATGAAATTTAGAGGTTTATTGTAGGCCATTTAAGCCTGACTTTAAAAAGAATTAACGATGTTCACAATGAGTATATATATATCAAATTGGGTTGAATTTCAGTTTCAATGTATATAAAGTAATGCTTTTATTATCAAAAGGGTTGAAACAGATGAACCAGCTATTGTTTTTGCCATTTGTATCATGAATCACCATTTACTAAGAACTTAGGCAACAGCATTGAACTTACTTGATCACTTCTCATTTTTAATTTGAGAATGATAAATATTTATAGCACATAGTTAATTACCAAAAAGGAAATTTCAATATTCATAGACTTTGTAAGAAATTTAATAAATATTTACAAACATTTTTTTCCTCATGAAAAATGTCAAGTTTAAGATATGCCTTTTTTTGCGTTTATAAGTTGTTACAATTATATACAGCAGTGATCTTTTTTTGTTTTTTTGTTTCTTTTCCTCCTGCTATAGTTTTAAGTTTTACAAGTAATTACATTTTCCCAGCAAGCCTTGAAATAAAGGATAAGAGATGAGAATTTTTAGTTGGAGGTAGCTTTCTATTTTAAAGAGAAAGTAACTATTTAGGAATTACCAAAAATCACGTACTATTTTTTTCCTTTTATTGGGAGATCTAAAATGAATAGAAAACCCATCATGCCTACATTGTTTAGAAAAGATGCTGACACACAAAACCTTACTAGTTTGTTGTTTATCTTTCCCAAGTAATTTCAATTTATATCAAGGATAGTTACCATCCAGTCACATTAATTGTAATCATCACTGATAAGAAACAAGGTAATCAATCCCTTCATGATTATGGTAGATCATTCTGCTACGTAGCTTTTTTTCCCCCCTAGGACTACATTGTATTCTGTGATTAAATAATTTGTCTTCTAATGTGTTTAATGTATCCTCAAGTCAGGAAGGTTTGTGGGTCAGGAAAGGAGGTGTGTTTGTGTGTAAATTTTTCATAATGTGTATTTACAGGGACACAAGATTATTTCATGAAAATCAAAGGGAATTTGTGATAAAAGTTATTGGAAGAAAATTATTTTATGTGATTAAAGAATTAAAGATCTGTACCTGCATAATGATAAATCAATGTTTGCAGGAAGAATTCTCTAGTGTTAATTTTGCACCTAACACATTGTCTAGCACCTAGTTGTTCAATATTTATGGCTTAAATATCCAAAACTATGCATGGATGTACTTTTCTAATATAAGAATAAATTTTATCCTATAAAAGGACACTGGAATATACATTTATATACCAATATATCTATGTTTATTTCTAGCCTTAAATCTATATCTATGTATCAAATCCATATGTACCAAGAAAAGGCTGGCAGCAAAAAACTTCAAAATTAGCTAACAGCAAATCCAGTCTAACAAGCTAACTACTTTCTTTCATAAAATAGAAAATAATGCAGTGGGTAAAAATGGTATTGGTATAAAAAGTAATATAAACATAGAAATATAGCCTAAATTTCCAGAAGACATTATCTCTTTCAATTAAAAACATGTTGATCTATCAAAGAGATAACCAAAGCTCCTATTTGTAAACTTCTAGCATTAATACTTTCAAATTGATTTGACCCTGAGTTACTAAGATTTGTTTGTTATGTGGTTAGAAGAAACTCCAAGTTAGAGAATAATTGTAAAAGTACTTACATTACTTGTGCTGTATAAGTGAAAACCATCATTCATTTTCCTTATTAATAATATTAAATGTATATGGAGAAATACTTGATCCATGCAGTTCACCTGTGGCTACTCTGGGTTGACTAGAGCCCAATTCAAGGTGTCTTATAGATATTCCAGTGGAATGATAAAATAAGAGTTTATTTGCCCAGTGATTTAAAATTATTTCCTGAAAATAAGCTAGGCTTTTTTTTTTTTTTTTTTAAGATATGGGACTTACCATAATGTCTCATGTGAACGAAGGCTCAGTGGCTGAAAAGTTAGAAAACTACCGCCTTAGAACCTCAAATTCTTCTGTCTGCAATAATATTCTTCATGTAGCAGCCAGTGTGATCCTTTTAGTTCTAGGTTAAGTAACTCTTCTACTCAAACCTTTCCAGGGGATTCTCATCTCACTCAGAATAAAATGCAATCTTTACCATGGACTTCAAAGCCCTGTGGGACACGTTCGCCACCACCCCTTACCAAACCTCCCTGCGACCTCGTATCTGACCTCTCCTCCCTCTCTCCTCTCTTCCAGCTGTGCAGGCTTCCTGGCTGCTCTTTCCACATGCTATGCAATGGGTATCAGACCTAACTCTTGTGTTTTCCCCTTCTTGAAATGGTCTCTCCTGGGTATTGGCATGGTTCACTTTTTAATTTCATTCAAATCTTTACTCAAATGATTCCCTACCAAGAAGACCAAGCCTGACCACGTTATCTAAAATAGCACCCCAGGTACTCTTTATTTCCTTACTCTGCTTTATTTTCCTGCTTACAGTTTATTTTCATCTGATATATATTTATCGTTTGTTTGTTTCCGTCTGCCCCAATTAGAAGATAAGCCCCATGAGACCAGGACTGTATTCCTTAGTGCCTAAACATACCCGGCACTTGGCTGGTGTCCTGATCAGAATCTATTGTGGACTCACTGGAAAGAATTTCTAGAGTTTTTCAATCTGCTCGCTTTATTTATGGGAAATAATTTATACAATGATATTCTGATTTAGTACTTTTCTTATTTAGTCAACTAAGCTACCAGCTAAAGGCTGGAGGTTGGTTGACTCCCGACTTTTCCTGATAAAATTCTAGAATACAGAAGCATTGGTGGTCCCCAAGAGCAATGAGACCTTCTTGCAACATGATTTACAACTAAGGAATAAGGAAAGTGCAGGGAAAACAGAGCTTGCTTACTTGGAGTAAATTTGGATTCTACTCTACTAATTTCCCCAAGATTTCACAGACATATAATCACATGAAACAGTTCTTGTTTATATAATATCTGCAAAAGGAAAAATTATGTATCCAAATGGAGCATAATTCTGCCTCCCAGTGTTACATAATAGGTTCTTTCACACTTGAAAAAAGGCTCTCCAGCCCAGTAGTGCCTGGTTTGTTAAAAATCATGATACTTTATGCTCTTTGACAAGTCTAAAGCTTAAAAAAAACTTAACCCTTAAAACAAATCCCAGGCCATTCAGCTACATCACCTTGTACTATTGATACATAAGCAGTAAACTGGTTATAGCTCATTTTGTGTTTTTTTTCTTCAAATTTTGTGTTTTTAGGTTTATACAGTCAGCCCTCCATATCCATGAGTTCTGCAATCATAGATTCAACCAATCCCAAATTGAAAATATTAAAAAAATAAAAAGAGCAAACAATAAAAAAAACCAATACAGCAATAAATAATACAAATACAAAAATCAGTATAAAACTATTTACATAGTATTTACATTGTGTTAGGTATTACAAGTACTCTAGAGATGACTTAAAGTAGAGGGGAGGATGTGCTTAGGTTATATGCAAATACTGTGCCATTTTCTATAAGGGGCTTCAACATCCTCCAATTTTGGTATGCAGGGGTGTGATTCTGGAACCAATCGCTCAAGGATATCAAGGGACTACTGTATTGATGCTAAAATCATATTTATTCAGTGAGCAATGAGAGTTAAAGGTGCTGTTTAGAGTAGTTTTTTCAGGAAAACACAGCTGTCTAATTGGAAAAAAAGGGATTCATCTTTTCTAACAGACAGGCAGGTCTTTGAATATAAACTGAGTGAGGCTAATGAGAGAGGCAGGTCGCAGAAGTGCGCTTACTTGACAGGATTCCTGGAGGCGTCTGGATCTTGAGCTGTGACTGAGCCGATTGTGGTGTTTATCTGAGCATCTTCTCTTATCTGCAGGACGTAGGCCAGTTTGCTGAAGACGGGAGGCTCGTCCACGTCCTCCACCGCAATTCTGACCGTGGCTGAATCTTTAAACGGCCCCAGGTAGAGAAATCGTGGCTCGACGTGAGGATTGGAGGCTTCCACTTTGAGGGTATATACCTTCTTCTTTTCGAAGTCCAAGAGCTTCGGAGAGGGGAAAGGGAGGGAGGGAGGAATGTATTTAAAGTAGCCAAGACATAAAAAGCCAAGACATGAAACATTTTTGGTACAAATCACTGATAAATGAATGTAACCATATTGCTTAGAGACATCACTACACTTTAGTGTGATACTGGGCAAAGGCAAGAAAAATACAGTGTAATTATTTTTTTCCCCTTACCTAAACCATTAGGTGGCAAATTATTATAAAGCCTGTGAAGGAGCTCAGTTGCCAAACAACCCTGAAGAAAGTGTGGGGTGAAACCATGGTTGACCTTGATTTAAAAGTGGGTGCCGAGGTGCAAGGCCTCACACTGAGTAGGAGGGGAACCTGGAAGCGGGAGTCTAGTGCAGCCCACACTCTCTCCCCTGAAAAATTTTTGTATTTGACTAGAGGGGGCCACTGCCAGGGGCACGGTGGCAAATATGCAGATGACTCTATGTCAGATGTTCTTATGTCTGGCTTTAATCATACCTGATGAGTGTTTAAAACTGGCCAATGTCTGGACCCCTCCCTGGACCAAAATATCTAGAGTGGGAATGGTAATCTGCACTATGAAACACCTCCTCTAGAGATGCTAAGAATTCTCAGAATTGAGAAGCACAAGTTTGCATTGCAATTCTCTCTTCCTCATTCAGATAAAACAGATAAACCTTTTTTTTTTTTGTATGAGGTAATAAAATATTCCAAACGATATTCTGGTAAGGGTTTGCCAAAGAAGGTAATGATCATAGTCATCAAAGGTCTTTGGGAAAAGCATCTCTGCTTTGGAGACACAGTTAACCCAAATGCTTGTTGCTGACTTTTAGTTTTAGATGATAATATGACAAAGCTCACTAGAAACACAATTAATCAAGACGTTAGTGAATGTGATTTAGTCGGCTAGGCAAAATTTCAGTTCGAATCTGATAAGGCACCAAGAAAATTAGAAAGGTTAATGCTCACTAATGGGCTTTCTAATTATATTACAGTATAAAACATTGGTCTGAGTGTCACTTAAACATGTTTTATTGTGTTTCCAGATATTAAGACATGTAATGCAAAGCTTGAGAGGAGAAAGTTTCGTGTTTATTTACATCCACCTATGCTTATATTTACCAGCAAAAATAGTAGTGTGGCAAAAGAGAGAACAATATTACACCAGTGTAATACAAGTGAAATCATAAAAAAATTAATCAAAATTAACATTATTTTTAGTCTTAAAGCATAAAATTTATTGGTTTTTAATTTTTGTCACACTTTTGGATATTGCTCTGTACTGCTAGACAATTCTGGGGGGTAAAATAATGTACATTAGGGAAAAATGGGAATGAAAAACATAAGAAATTAATTATTGTGTTCCAGAGAGTAGCTAAAGGGGTCACAGGAAATTCACATTAATTAATTTGAATTTGATGTATTTATATATCCTCTCTCTGTAATTCAAGTCCTATTGATCCCTGCTTGCATTACCCTTTTTCTTCAAAGCTTGCATCACAATTTGTAGTTACACATTTGTGTGTTTATTTCCTTGCTTTCTTGTCTCTTCTCCCCTAGAATGAAAAGATGCTCTCGATGACAGCAGAAACCATCTGTTCAATGTGACATTGCACCTCTAGCACCTAGGACAGTGACTGCCACTGCGTGTTTATTGTTCATGTATGGTATTTACCTTATGTATGTATATGTAAATACTTTATGTTGTTTCCTTTATGTATCATTTGTTTGTGTTTATTTACTTAGGAAGTTCTTAATAAAAATTTATTGAAAGTGTAAAATTAATAAATGTATAATATTACTTTTGACCCCTAAAGCCAAACCAAGAGCCTCAGTGTGATTAAAATCAGCATTTTAAAAAAATAATTAGTAAAACAAGAATCTAAAGTGATATTTCTGTGAGATGTATTATAATTGCCCCAGTAACTTGGGAACAAGAGAAAAGTAAATGCATTTACCCGTATGATATTTAAGAAGCAGCATTACCTTTTTGACAGTTATAATCCCTTCTTGGGTTTCCCGGTCCGTGATGACATCAAACATATCCAGCCCTTCACCGTCTGTGATGCTGTACTCAATTTCGGCATTTTCTCCCACGTCAGCATCGCTGGCTTTGATCCTGCCAATCGGTGTACCCGGTGGAGAAGATTCAGGGGTTTTAAACTGGTACGTACCTATTAATCACCAGACAGAAGTCAAACACAGAGTAAGCACACTCTGTCATCATAAAAACAAAACCCATTTTCTAAAAGTTCTTTCAGACATTACCATGGCTACAAGACAGATTTGAGCTTTCCTCAAAATAATAAATAGTGGCCTGTTCTCCTTATGTCTTTACTTTCATGGTTGTTAAGAATACTTCTTCTATTTCATGACCTGTCTCCTTGTAAATGGAGAACACTTTTCTTGTCCTGTAAACAGGCTTCAGAGTTTATGGTGTGATTGTGAGAATGGCTGAACTGTTAGAAGAGGCACAGAAGGCTTCAAAGCCCCCTGTTAACTTAATCTATCAGAAAGAATAGAGAAGAATTTAATCTGAACTGTGACTTTAAGCCAATTACTAGGTATTCTTTAAAAGGGTTCTTTCTGCTATTGCTAATAATAGCTGCACGTGAAAATAAATTACAGCAATTTGGAGACTGTATCCAAGTAGACATTCTTTCATTCATACATAGAGCTGGATCCAGTTGCAGGGTTAAGGATATAGGGTAAATACATTGAGTGATAAAATTCTTAATTTTTTTCTTTTGTCTAACTCTTTCTTTTAAATTTTATTACAGTATTTTTTCTATGTATAGGTTTCTCCTATGCTTGTATCTGTATTACTAATTCAAAATCTGTATTTTGTAGATAGACATGTTTCTTATGTACTCATGTTGTAAAATTAGTTTAAGGAGATTATATGTGAGTTTCAGTTTAGATCTGCCAGGGCAGCATATACTTAGCACCAAAAAAATAAAATTGTGAAAACAAAAGTTATTCTACTCTTATCCATTATCAGCCATTCATACAAATAATTTTAGAAAAAACTTAGACTATAGCACCACTAAAATGTAGGCATTCTATAACAGTAATTCCCTAAGTATTGGGCTCAGTCTTGATAAGATGATAAAACAGGTTAAGTATTTCTCTAGTGTACTCAACTTCCATTTTTAGGGCCTCCTGCCCTTTCTACATTCTCCTCTCCCTTGCCTTGGCACATTGCCCAGTCATAAGTCACAGGCTATCTAAGAAAAGAGTTGAGTGAATTACAAATCCCTGTGGTACCAAGGTGCTGGTAAATCTTCATGTTATCCTTCCCCAGGGCATCTCCATATTGAAAAGGAGGGTTTTGGGCAAAGTGTTGGTGATTCTGATATTTTCATTTGAAGCCTCTGTGGGGGAAATTTTAGGGCTCACAATACCTTTCTTTTACTCATTATATCAGAAATTAATTAGCTTTTCTGTTTGTGCATTTGGCTAAAACTAATTAAATATTCAAAAAATACAGAAAATAAAACTATTTCCTGCTGATCCATGTATATCTCCATTTTAAAGGAAGTCCATATTAGTTGATCATCTTTAAAAAATGCCAAGATACATCAGTCTACCAGACTTTAAACTTTACTACAAGGCTATAGTAACCCAAACGGTAGGTTACTGGCACAAGAACAGGGATATAGACCTTTGGAACAGGACTGAGAACCCAGATATAAAACCATCCTCTTATTGTCATCTGATCTTTGACAAAGCAGAAAAAAATACACATTAGGGAAAAGAATCTCTATTCAAGAAATGGTACTGGGAAAACTGGATAACCACATGCAGAAAATTGAAACTGGATCCCCAACTCTCACCTCTCACAAAAAGCAACTCACGATGGATAACAGACTTAAACCTAAGGTGTGAAACCTTAAGAATTCTAGAAGAAAATGTTGGGAAAACTCTTATAGACATTGGCCTACGCAAAGAATTTATGAAGATGAACCCCAAAGCAATCACAGCAACAACAAAAATAAATAAATGGGACCTGATCAAATTAAAAAGCTTCTGCACAGCCAAAGAAACTATCATGAGAGCAAACAGACAACCTACAGAATGGGAGAAAATATTTGCACTCTACACATCTGATAAAGAGCTGATAATAAGAGTCTATATAGAACTTAAGAAAATTAACAAGAAAAAAATCAAACAACCCCATCAAAAAGTGGACAAAGGACATGAACCAAAACTTTTCAAAAGAAGATAGAACAATGGCCAACAAACATATGAAAAAGTGCTCAACATCTCTAATCATTAAGGAAATTTAAATCAAAACCACAATGAGATACTACCTAACTCTAGTGAGAATGGCCTTTATCAAAAAGTCCCAAAACAGCAAATGCTGGTGTGGATGTGGAGAGGTAGGAACACTCTTAAACTGCTGGTGGGACTGCAAATTAGTACAACCCCTGTGGAAAGTAATTTGGAGATATCTCAAAGAGCTAAAAATAGAAATATCATTTGATCCAGCAATCCCACTACTAGGCATCTACCCAAGGGAAAAAAAGACATTCTATAATAAAGACACCTGCACTTGAATGTTTATGGCAGCACAATTCACAATTGCAAAGATGTGGAAACAACCCAAGTGTCCATCAATACATGAGTGGATTAATAAAATGTGGTATATGTATACCATGGAGTACTACTCAACTACAAAAAACAATGGTGAAATAGCACCTCTTATATTATCCTGGATAGAGCTTGAGCCTACCCTTCAAAGTGAAGTATCTCAAGAATGGAAAAACAAGCACCACATGTACTCGCTATCAAATTGGTACTAACTGATGTACACTTAGGTGCTCACATGGAAGTAATATTCATCGGGTGCCGATCAGATGGGAGGGGGGTGGTAGAGAGGGTAAGCTCACAAATAATGGATGCAAGCACACTGTATGGGGGATGGGCATGCTTGTAGCTATGGCTTGGGTGAGGCAAAGGCATTATATGTAACCAAAATGTTTGTACCCCCAGAATATTCTGAAATTAAAAAATAAATAAATAAAAAATGCCATGATAGAGCCAGTGGGTTTTCTATTTAGTGATTGAGATAACTGTCTTAGGAGATCATGGTCAGAAAGCGACTTTGTTCCTGGAAGAAAAATTACATTAAAACCAGTTCCCTCTTAGGTGGCTGTATGTGAAAGAGTTTAGCATACTGCTTATACAAAGTTGGTATTCATGGATGTTGTTTTTCCTTTTTCTTCCTTCCTATCTAATTACGAGAGTTAATGATTCTAGAGATGACTTTCAGTATCTCAATTAGCCATAATGTAGAAAACTATTTATGATTACAAATAGATTAAGTACATAGTTACTTCCACAGTTGTATTTTTAGAAACAGTAAAATGATAAAGCCTCCCCTTACAAAGCTTTGTGAGGATTTAAAAGAGATTACATGCCTGATTAAATTCACAAAACATAAAGTCAAATTTTTCCTAACAAATAGCATCATGCTTGTATACATATGTTCTGCATAAGCAGATTTATGTTTGTGGTAGTCTTTTTAATGAGGAAAAATGAAACAATGATGTTGCCTTTACAACAATAGCCATATCAGAAATCGCTCAGCTAATTACCAATAGAGAATCATAAATGTTCACATTTCCTGAGTGTAAGCAGTGTTGCCAACTCATTTTTAATAAAAGTGCCAGTTCTTACTAAGTCCACTAATTTTGACAATAATGACAGCAATGGAAAATAATCATTAAAGTTGGAGTTTTACAAAAGTGGATTGAAGAAACTCATTCAATCAAATGTTCCTACTCTGGGGGAATCGAGGAGGGTTGTCATTGACATCTGTCAGCGTGATGTTCACTGTGGTGGTCCCAGATAATCCTCCCATCTGGCCGCCCATGTCCTTGGCTTGGATCACCACTTGGTACTGTTCCCTGTTTTCTCGGTCCATGTTGAGCAAAGCTGTCTTGATGATACCTATGGATATGAAATTTAGGAGTGGTAAAGGATGTATTAAGAATACTTTGTGGAATCACTTATTTATGCAAACAACCATAAACTGTCACCCACAATATGCAAAACATTATGCAGATGTCCTGGTGATATAAAAATGATTATATACAGCCTTTATACTGAAGGATTTTACAACTAAGCAGGGGAGATAGATACATTAAAAAAAAAGCCTGTAATACAAGGAGAATAAAAATAAATACAAGTCAAATCCTGTAATACTATAGACTATTAAATGTTATAAGACTTAATATTATAATTATGTTATAGATATATGATTTTTTTTTGAGACAGGGTTTTGCTCTGCTGGGCTAGAGTGCAGCGGCATCATCAAAGTCACTGCAACCTCACACTCCTGGACTCAAGTGATACTCCTGCCTCAGCCTCCCCAGTAGCTGGGACTACAGGTGTGTGCCACCATGCCTGGCTAATTTTGCTATTGTTTGTAGAGATGGGGTCTCACTCTTACTCAGGCTGGTCTCTAACTGCTGACCTCAAGCCATCTTCCTACCTTGGCCTTCCAAAATGCTAGGATTACAGACGTGAGATACCACACCTATAGCCATTAAGTGTTATAAGATGATACAGCAAAGTCTAAGTTGACATGGTATAAAGGTATACTACAGTAGTTGCTTGATAAAAGTTATTTAGGTGTATTATGAAAAATTGTTAAGAAAGCTCTATACTTGAACTAACTCTTGTGTTTTACATTACTGAATTGGCTAATTGTTCCTCAAATATACCTACCATAATAAAATTTCTGAGGATTTTCTAAATCACAAAACTATGGTCTTAAGATAACACAGCATCTCTCATAATTATCATCCTGTATAATCCTAGAGAATTTAAGTTTTCCTAAAGCCGATGTGAACTTTAGTTCAACTGGTCCCAACAGCAATCAACATTCTTAAGTTAGGTTAAATTTATCTCTATTGTTAGGTAGTTATAAAATAATTAGTTAAAAGAACCTCTAAAAGTTCACCTAATTTCTATGTAGTGTTTATGCTTAAATTAACTTTCTTTCAAAAATCACTGGAGAAGGCTTTATAACCTTCTCTGGTAGCACGTTCCAGTGCTTAACAACTAATGAAGCTGAAAATATCTTTTTTTATTTTTAACAAGAATACCTCAGACAACAGGTCAATTTTATTCTTATAGTCCTGGCTTCAGTGAAACTGCAGCTGCTTTCTGTTCTCCAGATAACAGTACTTCTCTATTTAAATACAGGCGATCACCTTAGCCTTTTGTCCTTTAAGTTGAATAATTCTAATTTTTCATCCTCATTGTTTTTCAACTCAACATTTTCTTTCTCCTTGGGATTCTTTCCAAGTTCATTGTACCTCTTAACACATGGATTTCCAACTGGATGTGGTAACCTAGAGAGGTTTTGATTCCTACTAACAATAGTGGATGTTTAAAAAAATGTATGAAAGGAAATTACTGCATTATGATAGCAAAACTTGGAGTAGAATTTACTATGCAATACAAATGGTATTTATTAAAAAACAAATCACTATAAGCTAGCATGATACTTGAAAAAATACAGAAAAATGAAATATTGAAAAGAGGATTCCATAAGGCAATTTCACTTTGATTAGGGCTGTATCAGTTAGGATGGGCCAGACAATGATATGACAGCAAATAATGCAAGATCTCAGTGGCTTAGCACAGATAAAGCTTATTTTTCATTCATGCTCCAAGCAGGCAAGCAGGAACCTCTGCTCATCATACCACTCAGACATCCAGGCTGCAGACTCCATCTGAACATTGGTTTCCATGATCACTCTGGCAAGGGGAAGGGAATGTGGTGGATTGTGTACCAGCTCTGAAAGTTTTACTTAAAAGTGACTTGCATCACTGCCACGTTTTGTTTGCCCATATAAATCACAGAGCCATATCTGGCTCCAGAGCAGAATAGAGAGACGCATTCCTACTAAGTAATTAGAAAAAGAAGAATCAAAATATATGTAAACAGGCCTAATAGCTATCAGAAAAGGTTGATCTTTTAGCTTTTCCCCAAACTGGAAGGAAAATAAAGCAATGCATAATTTTTTTGAATCAACCCTATAGAAACAGAGTGGATGAAAGAGTCATTGCCAGATTTCTTGATTAAAATGATCCAGATGTCATGTTTACAAATGTATCATTAGCATTTGGTAGATGAATGCAAGAAAATTCAATCACACTGCTTGTTTTTATTAAAAAATATGCTAGCTCAGCTGAGCATGCCAATTAAAATTATAGACTGAGAAAAAGATGATCAAAAAGGAATTCTAACCTGTTTCTGATTCAACTGAAAAATAGGGCTGTCCCTGTAGAATACTATAGACAACTTTAGCGCTGTTCCCGTACGTTGGATCATCAGCATCAGTTGCAGTGACTTGGACAACAAAGGTACCTGTAATGGCAGAAACATAAACTGGAAATAAATCAAGGCTTCATTACAATCTTTGATACACACAGGAAAGGAAAGCAGTCTTAATTTTCTGTAAAACTATCATGGCGAGGAAGTGGAGAACTTCCGTAGGATGCTCTGTTAAAAAGCTTTGGATTCTTCACTCCAAAAGAATGTGATCGACATTTATAAACATCGTAAGGATTAGGTTAAAAAGAAGCATGGAGATGATCACGACTTTGGGTGGCATTGATTCCAATCCGTCCCCAGTTGTGGGATTTGACCGGACTCTTGCTATGGGGATTCTTTTAAGTTATCCAGGACTAAGTCAATTAGCATCTTGCATTACTTTGTCCACAGAATTAATTTAGGAGTTGTCCAGTCAGGGGGCCACTCGTGATTTTGCTGGAAATTCTGTCACAGATACTTTTTCTCCTGGACTGTAATGTGCTGATGTATATTGCAGCAGCTATTTTGTGATCTTAGAAATGCCAGCCTGAGGACAAAGTGGAATAGAACAGAAAACTACAGAGAAACAGCTAGAACTGAGAACAAATCATGTCTGAAGCCCGCTTTCCTTTTGGATTTAAGTAATGTAACCAGGAAATACTTTTACCGTTTAAACTAGTTCGAGTTGGGTTTCTTGTTACTTGCCAATAAAATCATCCTAAGAATTTGAACCTTAAATGTCATAGTTTGGGATTAAAATAAAGAATTTATTGGAAGAACAGAGCATAAAGATCTGGAAGCTGTAATTCCAAAAGACAATTATAATTAAATATACACGGAAGGCTATTACATTTTAGATCAACATTCTTATTTTAAGGATCACAGTTGCCTAATAACCTTCAAAGTATCCCTAACCCCCAGACATTCCATGCAAATTTTCATGTATGTGCTTACATGTCTATTTCACTGATGAGAAAGCCCATAGATTTTATCTGATTCTCAAAGGGCTGTGACTTTTAAAAAGGATAAGACCCTTTGATTAAGATCATTTTATGGTTGACTTTTGATATTCATATCAGATACGCAGTAAGCATACTGCTACAGTTCTCCTGTCCATGAAAAGGGCAGGGAAGTTACATCTAGAGAATATTAAAATTTCTACATTGCTTTTGTACTATCCAACCAACTTCATTTATTGAACAAATCGATTGCACTATGTTAGGTTTGGATGCTCCGGATGTATAGTGCCGGTGCATGAGACAGAGCGCCCGACCCTTTAAGTTGGCCAGGGAGGTGGGGAGAGTGAGAGCATCCTATGATTTTAGAGAGCTAACAGAAGTCAACAAACACTCAAGTTCTTCTTTGACATTAATACAAAATTTGACTGCTTTTAGAATGTGATTATCTGGATGTGTTAAGTGCCTGTTAGTGGCCAGATATGGTACTAGGGGCTCTGTGCTTTTCTTCTCATCTAATCCTCATGATAACCCTTAGGAGTTGACATTTATTATTTATTTTTTTCCTATATACAAAACTGGAGGACCAAAGAAATCAAATAATTTGCTCAAGGCCACCTTGCTGGTTATTAGTGGAGATAGTTTCAAATTCAGGTCTTTTTAATAACAAAGTTCATTATTCTTCCTCTGCTGTTAGTTGTCCCGCTAGCTTTATGGACTTTTCTTTAACATGCCTTTATATACTACAATAATGACATGTTAATTTACGATAATAATGAATATCAACATAGTTACTGCATGCAGATTGAAGAAAACCTTCCTTTTCTCAGGACTTGTTACTGCCAGCTGCCCCCAACTATTTGTAATACACATTTATTTCTCTAAGGGTTTCAAAAGTGAAAGATGACCCCTAGAAGTTGTGCAGTGCACGACCTGTATAGCTGGTTTCAGTTGCCCTGATTGGTGCTGGTGACAAGATTATCCTTTATTAATTCTTCTGCCTTTTACCATCTAGAGGAAAAATTTTTATTTTTCCCCTAACGAAGTTTACTCTTTAAAGAATTCCAGTCACCGTCTTTGTTTTGGTGAAGGCTTGTGATTTTTGTAACAAAACAAAACGATTTTAAATAATGACATGAACAATTTTTTCATGAGAAAACTTTAGATGTTTTATAGTCATTCCCATGTCTTAGATCTATGAGCTACAACATCTCTGGGATCCAACTCACAGAATCATAATAAAGTTGTGTAATTTCAGTACTTTTGAATTTGACAGAGAAAAAATAAAAATAACCTTTTACTTGAGTAGTCTAAAATTTGTCATTGTCTCTCATGAAATATTTTAACATGGCTGAGTGATATCGCTATGATTTTTTCCCCTAATTTAAATCTTATTTACCTTCTCCCAATTTAAACAAATTAAATGCACACACATCAAATTTGAATTGGTAGTGGAATTGTGCATAAAATATTAATTCGCACTATTAACGTTACGAAAGTTTCTTAATTTCCACCAAGCCGTAAAGGATATGTCCTCTAGACATCACCTGTATATTGTTTTTGGATATAAAAAAAAGTTTTCTCTGAGTCTTTTTCCCAAACATACAGTTACTTAAAGCCACTGTCACTGCTCTTTAGACTGGACTGCAAGTTCAGGATTTTATTTTCTGCTGGGGAGAGCCCTACTTGGAGACTGACACCAACGTCGCTGACAGAAATGGAGAAGGCTGCTGCCTTCCAGCCCAGGAAACGGAGTGGGAGTTCGGGCTGGGAGAAGGAGGTGGTCTTTCGTCCTACCTCCTACCATCACTTGCCACTTTTCATATCCTCATTAGAGGAAATGCTGTGAAATGCTGTTTTCTTAAAAATAATAACAAAGAGAGACTAGAATAATATTGGGAAACACAGTACACTTACAAAAGGGACATACATGAATTGTAGAAGTTAGCATCAACATTCATTTAACTCAGTAAATTTGGCTCGTAGGATCCCTTACTGGATGGATGCCCTAGAGGAGAATCCGTTTTTGGTTGAAATCACATCTGACTCACCGACGTCAGACATTTCGGGGACGGTGGCTGTGTAAACCTCCTTGGTGAATATGGGCTCATTGTCGTTGATGTCATGGATTTTGATGATGAATTCAGACTCGGGCTCCACAGGTCTCCCGGTCCTTCTGTTTATAGCTTGAGCTCGAAGGATGTAAACGGGCTTTTCTTCCCTGTCCAGCCTCTTAGTGGCCTGTATGTCGCCTGTGTTTTCATTGATAATGAAGAGATCTCCTGCTCCATCTCCTGAAAGGATATATTTAAGTGATCCATCTCCTCTATCCTGGTCTGAATGTAACTAGTGTAGAAAAAAAAATTAAAGAAAGTAAAAGTCAAGAATGCGATCCTAAACCGTTTTTGTCTTTATGGTGCATGCTATGTTAATGTTTATTCAATCCTTTCTAAGGTATACAAGTTTTTTTTTTTTTCCTTTTTACTCTTTACATAACCTCTCAGTAGTAAATGCCATTCATTAATGAACATAATCATAGAGTCTTCCAGACCTGGAACAGAATTTTGGGGAAAATTTAGTAATCCTTCTTATTTTGAAGAAGAGAAAACTAATAGCTTGAGCAGTAGCAAGATGTCCAAGGACATATTAGGCTGGCTGGAAATTATTTCCACTGTTTCCTTATTTTCACTACAGATTTCACATTCTACTAATACACTCCCCTCCTCACTTATATGTACACAAACATATTAGAGAAGCAATATACATTGAGAAAAGGACTTTGGTTTTAATCAGAGAGATCTGGGTACATTCTGCTTCTACACTAAATTTACTGTCTTGGTGAATTTAGGGAAGCTAGGTAATTTCCTTGGGTCTTTACTGATGGAGATTATAACCACTTTTCTGGGAAGATGTGATTATTTATTTATGAAATTCAACTTGAAGCATTTGAGAAACATCATAAGTGCTGTCAATGGATAATGTCTTGAAAACCACCTGGCTAGATAATTTAAAAGGTCATTTGGAACAATAACATTTACCATTCAGATTTTAGTATGAGATAGGAAAGGACCTTCTAGTAATTAGAGCTAGCTTAAAACTGAAATAGTCTGTCTTATGAGGGAGTGAGTTCCCTGCTCCTGCAGGTAATCAAGCAGAAACTCTGATGATTAACCATCAGTGAAATGGGTCTGGGTAAAGGGTTGAATTAAACGAATGCTAAGATACCATGAAAGCAGAAGATAATGATCCTAACGTGGACAAGCAGTCCATGTTTCCTGTCCCAAAGATTATTTCCATAGTGTTGAGCTCCCTTTGTTTCCTTTTCCACCCAGCCAAAATTTTAATGGTATCTCATAGGTCTTCAGATAATCTAACTCTATTTACAAATTTTTAACAAGTGGTTTTTATTGCGGAGGACTATTTATAAGCCCCGGAGTAGTGAGTATGACTGACATATAGACAGGTTAGTGTTAGTGGGAAGGTTGCTAATCTCTGCCTTGCTGCAGCCCCATCTAAACAGAGCATGGGTTGTGTTTCAACAACACGGCAACAACAGCAACAGGCAAAGCAACCCTGCATCCTCTGGATTAATATGAAAGGCTCAGAGTAGCATCTACACATTTGAAAATAGACTCTTAGGGCAAAAAGGGACTTTAAGAAATAATCTAACCTAGTCTTTCTAAACATGTATTCCACGGAATATCATTTACCCAAAATATTGAGGTTAAGAAATACTTCGTATTTTGCCTCTTTCTTGGAGTCATCCATGAACATATCAAAGCCGTGTCTGCAGTTTGAAACTACTGACTTTTTAAAATCTAGCTTTCCCTAACTTTCTTGTTTAAAGAATCCTTTCTGGGTGTGACTCATTTAGATATCTTCCACAATCAATTTTCTAAGAAAGATACTTTGGGAAACATGAACTAATTTAATCCATCGTTGTAGCGTCAAGAAAACCGAGGCTCCAGTTCATGTATTTCCAAAATCACACGGCTCGTGTGAAAGGAGTCAGAAGATTAGAACTTGAGCACAAGAAGAGGCTTCATAGATTATGTGGTACAGCTTCCTCATTTTTAAAGTGTGTCTGATGCCACACAGCTAAAGCTGGTTAATCGCTCAGTGTTTGGGAAAGAGAATATTATTCATACAATTAGGAGCCTTGAAAGCAATTTGACGGAAATAATGGAAGATAAATGCGAACGGGGAGGAAATTGCTTAGAAGTGAGACGAATGCAATAAGAAATGTAAAACAAGAGCATTCTGTGATTTGTGTAATATGATATGCTAAGGAAACATTGAAACCATGACGACACAGAAAGAGCCACTGGGGAAGGTTTAACTCTCCATTGTCAAATTCTAATGAGTGAAGAAGGTTCTTAAAAAGCTATTTGGTTAACTCATGAAAAAGGAAACCAGTGTCACTGCCTGGCAGATCCTTGCTCCAGGGCAGTGGTGGTCAGCGGCCTGGACAGGGTTGAGGGCGCTGTTCCTCAGCCCTGAGTAGGGGCCACGTTCATTCTCTTTCACTCACCAAGGATAATAAGACCACAGCAGAGTCAATCAACCTCCCTGAGCCAGAATCCTTACCCATAAAATGGGGATAATAAGAGCTACATGCCCAGAAGGTTGTGAAGCTCTAATTAGAGACCATCTACAAATAGCACATTAATCTCCATGAAAGCATGCAGTAAAAGTGTGATATGTGTTTTATAAGTTATAAACCACCTTCCAAATTTGAGATTGCTACTATTATTGGCCCTTAATTCACAATCAGCATATTTTTGCTCTTATTTTGACTTTGAGAACTTTATTTTGAGGACTTTTTGAAAACCCAATTTTATAAACACACGGTATCTCTAAGGTAAAATCTGTTATCAAAAGCCAGTATTCTTCTACCGGGGGCAACTGTTGCCTTTACACGTGATTTATTCCAGCATATTCTGCATTCCACCCGATTATACACTCTCCTCGGCCAGTTCTTTCACCGCTTTCAATATGTAATTGATGCACACTTAGTAGGTGAGTACCGCATCTGGCCACATGATTTATTCAGGTAAAAGTAATCAGAAACTTATTTTTAGCTGTCAAAAGAGACCATTTCGATAACTTATGGAACAAACACCCAAGACGATGTAAAGGGCAGAGAAGACACCAAATAAGAGCATGAACAGGGATTGCTTTGCAGATCACAATTCTGATTTATCAATATTTGAAAACTAGTGGGAAAATGCATCTCTTCACTTGGGCATTGTCTGATAAAAAAAATTTAACCTCCTCCCCTTCCTGCTCCCCAAGTGTATTATCTGGGTCTGGCAGAGTACGCACAGCAGAAACCTCCAGAAGCCTCTATTTTTTTTTCTCTCCATACTCCTCCCCTTCCGTTGAACTCCCCTGGGGCCAGTTATTTTCTCCATTCTTGGGGAAAAGAGGAAACATAAGACATCAGTGCCCGTGAAAGTGATGGTGACAACCAGACATTAGGGGTTTATTGAGCACTTAGATTTTAATTGAATTTTTCTTTTGTGATGTCATCCGTCATGGCCACTGTAAATGACAGAAGTTAAACAACAACAAATAAAAGGTTGTAGGCTGCCCGAGGCATGTTTTTACTAATTTCAGTTTAATGTGGCTGTTCCATTAAGTTTAATCATCTGGTTCACTTTTAATGATTCACCATCAAGCAAAAATTATCCACTTCCTTCGGTAAGTCACATCTCACCTGTGGCTAGTAGGACGTATTACTAGTGGACATGCAGCATTTTCTGCCAGAGGGAGCGCTCCTTGGTCTCTCTTTGTGTCTCTGCTTTTTTTTTTTTTTTAAGTGCAGCGCCTTGGCAAATAAACACAGGAATCTGGCTGTGGATGTGGCCCCAGGGAAGGTGGCACCCAAACTGTGGCAGCATCTTTGCCTACTGTGTGCCGTGCTTCCCTGGGGACATATAGCACCTTTTTACATGTTCCATGTGCTGACTCCAAGGCATAACACGAATTGTGCAAAATTTTAGTGGTCCATAAAGCAGCTAATGCTGCCACAACGCTCCCATTTCCTGTGTGTCCCTAAGTCACCATCTGAGTCAGTGACCAAGCTGAGCCTTTTAATCATATGTATTGTTGAGACAGAAAATGGAAGCTTATGTAGATGCCACACGTAGGGATGGCACCTACAACAGCCTTACATGGGCTTAGGGAGGGTGTTCAGTGATGTTTAGCTGAAATGAAAGATTGAGTTATGGCTAACATGCTCGTAGAGTGCAGTACAAACGTAATGTTGCTCTTTATTAAGAAATGTAGTGGTCGCCAATCCGAGATGTCATGGGCACAGAACAGTGGTGGTGAAAAGATGCAGCCTGGGATTGAGGGAGAGAAAGTAGCATTTACAGCAGAGAGAGAGGGAATACCTTCATGCCGAATAGATTCAATATCACTTCAAATTAGCAAAGTAAATCTACGATTAAGTTATGCCAAACTGAGGCTTAACCGAATTTTTTTATATATATATATATATATATATATGTGCTGATGGCTGTATGTATACATACATCTTTCTATATAATGCATGTACAAATATACATGATGCTAATAAATATACTTAGAGTTGTAACAGTCAGGGAGAGCCTGTTGGGTAGAGTTTACATCAGGAAGAAATTGAACCTTGTTTGAAGTACATGCCAGGGAGTAGAAGTTCATTCTGTTTTAGAGATTATAGGATTGGGTAAATAAAAATATACTTTAATTAAATTTCATATTACATACTTTACTATGCTATATTTGAGTGCTAATGATTTGGTATGAGTCAACTAATTTGTATCTGATGATTATTTTACAAATTAAAAGGTTGATGGCAGCATATTATTGTGGCAGGGTCCTAGTTGTGGGTCAGCTGGGCCCATGGCTGTTCAGCCTTGTGATTAAGTTTCACAAGGTATTAATGACATGTGTGAATGTAAAGGGTGTAACGTCAGTATCCCTTGCTTACTAGGAACTGGCTGCTCTAGACTTTTCTTTTTTCTTCTTCCCACAGGCTCAGTGTAAGTGAGGCAGTGACCTGGCTTTCACCAGGCTGATAAGGACAATCCTCCAGGGGATGGCAGCCACAAAGTGCAAAGAACCTGGATTCCAGAATAACCTTACATCTGACCAGTCTATAATGCGAAGTAGAAAAAAAAATGTTACTTCAGCCATTGTATTTTTGAGGTTTCATGTCGTTGTTATAGTGGTTCTGCCTCTCCCCTAACTCAGTGCGGTTCTCCAAGTGGGGTCCCTGGACCACCAGCATTTGCATCACCTGGGAACCTAGTTAGAAATTCCAATTCCACCTCCAGAATTGGAAACTTGGGGGGCGTCCACCCAGAAATCTGTGTTTTAAGAAGCCCTCCAGGTAATTGTGATGAGTGCTCAAGTTTGAGAACCAGTGCCTTAATGGGTAAAATCATAATGGTTTCAAGCATGGACTGGGGCAAGGGGAAGAAATGGGTGTGAATTCATGCTCTATACTAGTTGTGTAAACTTGGGGAACTTAGCTAACTTCTCCAGCTCTCTGTTTCCTCATCCACATTATGGGAATAAATAATGATACTTAATTTGCAAGTAGGTTGCTCTGACAGTTAATAATATAATGTATGTAAAATACTTAATAGAGGGTCTAGCTCAGAGAAAGCCTTTGATACATTCCCCTTGAATTCATAAACATGAATTATTCAAAAGGTGAATTTTGAAAGTAGAAAGATTTGGGACCAAATTCTGACTTTCTTATTAATCAGCTAAATTAATTAAATTATCTTAGTCTTCATTCTGTCCTAAGATAGAACTCATAACAGTTCACTCTGCCAGCTATTCCTCTTCTACCTGCCCCTGAGATGTTGGTTCCCCTTAGGCCTGTGTCTTAGGTTTTTGTCTTTCTCTTTTTACTTATTCTCCTCACATGAGCTCATCTGTCTACTTTCACGGACTCGACAATTATCTATGTACCATGTATACATAACCCCAGGGCAGACCATTTTCTTGCAGTCCAGAGTCAAGGATATAATTGCCTCCCAGGCAAGATTCTTAGCCAGCTTACACTCAGCATGTTCCAGTTGACCTCATCACCATCTCTCCAAAACCTTTTCCTCCTCTTGTACGCCCTGTCTCTGTAAAGGCCACCAGGGAATCATCCCCTCTGCTGCCATCTCCCCATTCATTAAGCCACCAACTCCTGTCAATTCTGCCTCTTACCTATATCCTGACTCACCTAATTTTCTCCATTTCCACTGCTACCCTCCTGGCCCAACCAGCCATCTTTTCTCATTGGCCTAAGAAGGGCATCCAAACATACACCCAGGCTTGCTTCCTTTCTATTTTTCTCTCTGTAAATAGACCAACTTAACACCAACACCGATTCCAAAGATGCCACTCTTTTCTGAACAAATCCATCAGTGTCTTTTCTTTATTTTTGGGATAAAGTCCCCACCCCTGCACAGCCTCCACCCCCTCTTTGACTTCATCCTCCACCATTCTCTCCCTAGCTCTCCTGGTTCTAGCCATACTCTTGCAGCTTTTTGAAGAACATTACTAGCTTTTTCATAGCTAGACCTTCCTGCATATGGTCCCCTTGGCATTAAGCCCTTTTGACATTTTCACTTGGTTAATGAAACTCAGACGCCAGGTCTGCTTAATCATTTTCTACTCTGGAGCCTTCCCTAAACTGCTGGTCTAAGTTAGATTCTCCTCCTATATGCTCTCAATTCATTCCCCACTTAGCCATCAGCCCATTCTATTTTTTTTTTTTTTGATGACTTGTTTTACAGCTGTTTTCCTAGCTAGATTGCAAACTCATAAAAGAAGGAACCAAAACTGTCTGGATCACTTCTGCATTCTCAGCACCCGACATACTGACACATTAGAGATCTTCAAAAATTAATGGTAGCAAAGAGTGAATAAATGGATGTTGTAAAGATTAAATTGGATAAGATAGCAATGATCAATGAAGGTTTCTGACACATAGCAGACAATCGATAAACCTTAGAGTCCTTTATCCCCTTTCTCGCTTGACGTTAGGCTAACTCTGTATATCGGGAATATACATTTCTGAAGTCGTCAGATAATTTAGCAATTATTACCAAACACTAGGCACATGGTTTAATCTGAAAAGTCTGAGGGAACAATTCAAGTTATTGCCTTGGATCTAAAAAATGTTCTTTAATAACAAATTCAACCTCAGTGAGATAAATAAAACCAACTTGCAATGGATTTGTTGACAAGAACAGACCAGTTATAAGTACATTGAGTTCATTGACCATTATAAATATAGGAGTGCTGGGTCAGAAGTCACCTATTCATGGTGAAAAAGCTGCAAGATTTTACTGAACCCTATTTCAAGTATCACCCTGTTGCAGAAACTAATAGAAAATGCTCCATTTCACAGAAACGTTGTTCCATAATAAAATAATTTAATTCTATCAACCAAGGCCATTTTAAAACACTTATTGGTCTGAAGTGTTGTATACAGCAATGCATAAAAAAGCATCTAATTCCTGCCTTCTACAAACTTGCAATTTAGGCTTGGAAATACTGACTCATATATAAAAGATAGAGAATAAAAGCAAAAATTAAATACTTGAGTACTGTTACTATTAGTTAGGGATAGTAAGCTAAGCTAACTATTAGTTAGGGATAAAAAGCTGAAGAATAGCATAGAAGGAACTTGTAAGTTGGACAAGATGAAGTCAGGGAATGTATAAGCTTTTTGATGGTTTAGGAAGACTTCTTGGAGAAGCTTAGATTTCTGAAGGGAGAAAAATGATTTAGCAATGGTATGAGTGTGTGGCATGGTTTCAAGGCTCAGTGTGGGAGAAAATCAGAAGAGGCCTTGAGTATGTGCCTGGGATAATAAAAGCCATAAAGTCAGCAAAAATAGAAGCACTCCTTCCCTTGAGTTGCAGGGTCACATATTTTCTCACACTGCACTCAGATGTGCAAGGGAAGATGTAGCTTCCTTTTTTTTTTTTTGCTAGCTTATCCCTCAAGCCCTGGTCCCATTGAATGTTAGGAACTCAATATAGGTTGAATATTGATTCAGTAATTTAGTGCAATCTAAAGTCTGCCTGATTCAGTAATACAGTTTCTGTAGATAACTCGTTTAGATAAATCCCAGGCTTTCTGGTTTCTTTCTCCTTCTGCTCCTGATTCAGTCCAAGGTGACATCTGGGAGTATGAAGGACACATGACACATGGCCTATGTCAGGGAGGAATCTAGAGGCTTTAGGAGCCAAGGGCAGTTCTTGTCCTTTCCTCTGACCTGCTGGTCTCTGGATAGTATCTCTCTTCCATTGCTTTCCTCGGTGGCATCTGCGGGTTTGGCGGGTAGAGTCATGACCTCAGCTCTCCAGGGTCCAGGTGACTAGCTTCATCCCGCCTCCCTCTGACTCTGCGGTCTGGCTATGACTTCTTTACTGCTCTTGGCACCTGTGGTCCTAGCTGCAGAATTGCTTTGTCCTTGGCAGGTACCCTCTATGGGATCAATCCACCTGCTTCCTGGTTGGTTCTTGGGAACCAACCAGGACTTGTCTCTCACCACATGACTGCCCCAAAGGGAAGTGGGAAAAACCTGCTCTGTATTCACCTTTACCCATGACCTTGCCACTGCTCCCCTCTGGGGATCCAGATTCATATGTCCCAGGGTGGTAGAAATGAGAGTGTGTCTGTGTATCTGATAGCCAGGAATGTGAAGTCCCTTCCTTGGTTACGGGAATACCCTACCACCTGAGTTTCCGTGGAAGGAAGGGCCCATTCCCTGTACAAACCCTGAGATGATAATGGGGGGTGGAAACATGACCTACAGCCCAGAGCCTGACACAAATAACGCTGGTGACCACGTTTACAGGTGGGATTAGTGGGTTTCATTTTTGTGGACCAGGCCCAGCTGTTGATATGTTAAATGGGCCCTAAAAGGATCTAGAAAATATTTTTTTCTCTGAAAAAATCTGGGATCAGGCTGCCTCCATATCCCATGTTCTTTTCTTTTCTTTTCTTTTCTTTTTTGAGACAAGGTCTTGCTCTGTCACTGGGCTAGAGTGCAGTGACATCATCATAGCTCACTGCAACCTCAACCTGTTGGGCTCAAGGGATCCTCCTGCCTTGCCTCGCTGAATAGTTAGGACTACAGGCATGCACCACCAAGCTCGGCTAATTTTTCTATTTTTTGTAGAGACAGGGTCTTACTCTTGCTCAGGCTGGTCTAGAACTCCTGGCCTCAGCCTCCCAAAGTGCTAGGATTACAGGCATGAGCCCCCTCGCCCGGCCCCATGTTCTTTTCCTGTTAGACTGTGTTACCTCTCATGACCTGAAAAAATTATCTGCTTCTATACAATATAAATAATTTAATTGATTTTCATAACAGTGCAAATATACTATCTTTAAAGTATTCTCTTATGTGATTCATCCTTTGGCAATTGGTCTGGCTGGGATTTGGGAAAATAATAATAGCAGTCATTTATTAAGCCCATACTGTGGGCCAGGAAATGAGCTGAACTCATCACATAGATTATAGAATTTGTTACTCTTCATAACCCTCTTCTTATCTGCTTTTAACTTATGAGGAAACTGAGGCAAGATAGGAGGTAAGTAACTTCTCAGCATCACACAATGAAGAGGACAAGATTTGAGTCCAGGAGGTCTAATCTATAACCACGACACAATTTTTTTTCTGCGTATCTTCGTGTTCAGTTCTGTGAATACAAAGGCTCACTGTACTGAACAATCTCTTGAGTGCTGAGTTACCAAGATTTATCTAATTCAGTGTTTTTCAACCTGTGTGACATTTTGGGCTGGACAACTGTTTGTTTTGGAAGCTGTCCTGTGCATTATAGGATGTTCAGCAGGATCCCTGGTCCCTACATGCTAGATGCCAGTAACTCCTTCCCAAGTTATGACAACCCAAAATGTCTCCAGATATGGCGAATGTCCCCTGGGGTCACAAAATTTAAAACGTCTATCTATCCATCCATCCGTCCATCTTTCTTCTCACTGTGTACCTTTTAACTTTTAAAATGCACTTAAATAAAACCACAAGGGGTTCTGCATTTGCAGAGATTCTGCATGACCCTACTCGATTCAATCTTTTATCTTTTGTTAGATTTAATAACCACTGAAACAGACCTTGTGTTATGTGGAGGAAAATTTTTGACAAAGCGCTAAAAGCAAAAGAATTTTAAGTCTGAACACAGGAGAAATTTATTAATTCCCTTGACATTTATCTTTTACACTCAATATCTTAAATTCAGTGTCAAAAGTACCAGAGTAACTATTACATGAACAAAACTTTAGTGCTATAATAGTGGTAGTAGGCAGAATAATTCTGTCTCCCCCTCCCACCCCCAAAAGATGTCCACATCCTAATTCCTGGACCTGTGACTGTTACCTTAGGTGGCAATAGGACTTTGCACATGTGATTAAGATACGGATTTTGAGACGGGGAGATTATCCTGGGTCATCCAGATGAATCCAGTGTAAGCACAGGGGTACAGGGGTCCTTGTAAGTGAAAGAGATGGGGGGATTAGAGGCAGAGAAGGAAATGTGACCATGAAAGCAGCGGTGAGAGAGAGAGAGAGAGAGAGGGAGAGAGAGAGAGAGAGAGGGAGAGGGAGAGAGAGAGAGAGAGAGACAGAGAGAGAGAGAGAGAGAGAGAGAGAGAATGAATTTGAAGATGCTATGTTGCTGGCTTTGAAGATGGAGGAAGGGACCTTGAGCCAAGCAATGCACGTGGCCTCTAGAAGCTGGAAAAGACAAGGAGATTAATCTTCCCCTGGAACCTCCATAAAGACACCTCGCAGACACCTTGATTTTAGCCCAGTGAAACCCATTGCAGACTTCTGACGTCCAGAACTGTAAGATGATAAATTTATATTGTTTTAAGTCACTAATTTTTTGGTAATTTATTAGTTCTTTATTTCTGGAATTCAAGATGAATGGAAACTACATGAGGTCCCTCAAGAATTCCACTGGAAGAGGGAAGAAAACAAATTCTAAGTGACCACTTTACTATATATCAGGTACTACAAGAATGCTTTGTGTGGTACATCAGTTAATTCTCACAATGATTCCCGAAGATAACCTTTTTCTCTGTTTTTGCAGATTAGGAAACCGATGTCAGAGAGGTTAAGTAATTTACCCACACAAAGTTAAGTGCAGACCTAGAAAGGATACAAGACCTGCTTGACTCCGAAGTCTATGCTCATTCACATCGAAGCGTACTGCCAAAGCAACTCTCCACACGATGATTATAAACGTTTCTGGATCCATTGTATTTATTATATTAGACCCCAGGCTAAGTTATTTGTATATTCTGTTGGCACAAATGATACAAACTATAATAAATGTTATCGTTCATTTGGGATTTATCAATTAAACGAATGCCTTTTGGTTTATCAACTGGATGAGTTATTTCCCCCCAAAAGGCATTGTTTACTGCCTTTTGTTTGGCTTCTAAAGTCCAAAGTCCTTCTTGTCTTGGCAGACTGTGACTCTAGTCTCAGTTCCTGCTTAGTCTAACATTTTCATTTTCGAAAAGTCAGTGGTAAGTCAAACTGAGAGCAGACCCTCGGTCAAAAATTGATTTAGTAAAGCATTGTAACTCACCAGTTATAATCCCACTTTTTTCCTTATAGTGTAATCTCTTCAGCAATTGCCAAATCTAAGGACACACACACACACACTCCTCCTGCCCCCTCTCTCTTTCTTTCTTTCCCTCTCTCTCTCTGACACATACACCTTGGAGGAAAATATTAAAAGATAAAATGCAAACATTTGAGATATGATGATTCAAAAGCAGAAATTTTAAAAATGTGGTTTTTTTGTTTTTTTGTTTTTTTACAACAAGATCTTGCTCTGTTACCTGGGCTAGAGTGCAGTGGTGTCATCATAGCTCACTACAACTTCAAACTCCTGGGCTCGAGTGATCTTCCTGCCTCAGCCTCCCAGAGTAGCTGGGACTAGAGGTGCACACCACCACGCCTGGCTAATTTTTCTGTTTTCTGCAGAGATGGAGTCTTGTTTTTTCTCAAGCTAATCTTTAATTCCTGACTCCAGGTGATCCTTCTGCCTGAGCCTCCCAAAGTGCTAGGATTATAGGCGTGAGCCAAAGCGCCCAGCCAAAAAAAAAAAAAGTGTTTCCTAAGAGCTAATGGACTTTTCCCAAAATGTGTTTGTCTTGAAAGGTAAAAAAAATATGTTGGATATTAAATTCTTATATATCGACTCTTAGGATCTAAAAAGTAAATGCTGTGTATCTTTATAAAACAAGTAGTTGACTATTTCCTCTTCAAATTCATAACTCTCAAGCATCCGTTATGTGCACAATGAGTGAATTGAATTCTGTAACCTCTACAGACAATGAAACAATGGTGAATGATTCTAGGAAAGAGGATTATGAGCTTATTTATTAGGTTTTCTTGCTTGGGAACCAGCTTAGATTTCAAAAGCTCTTCTTCTTTTTCCTCCTTTCCTTCCTCTTCCTCTCTCTCTCTCCCCACCCCTCTTCTTTTGCTTTGCAGGAACTGACTGAAACAATAGTGAAGAGAAGTTTGCACTGCCCGATGGCCACCCTGGGGAAAGTGCTCTCACTGTGATGTTAGTGCCATGACCTGTGTGCCTCTCTCCCCGACCTCCCATTTCTAAGCATTTATGCCATTGTCTCATTTGTCCACCGTACCTGAAATACTCTGCTACTTTATCATAATAATGTGATGTAAGGAAAGAGTATTAGACTTAACTCCCTCAAAAAAGCCAGACTCCAACCGCTGCTTTTTTACTCTGCTGATTCTGATCCCTGAATCCCTCTCAGACACTGTTTCCTCACATACGAAAGGAATGCATCGTGCTCTCCTGGAAGAGTGGTTATGTGGATTGTTTGAGGAATGCTTGCACATGCGAGAGCATTTTATAAACTGTAGAGCCTGATAAAACTTAAGAAAACATTATCATTACATCTTACTAGAAATTTTCTGCAATGAAATGCTGTGAAAAAATAACCTGTGATGACTCTCAGCCTTCCAGGGAATGATTTCTCTTGCGTTGTATTCTCTTTTCTGTCTCTCCCATCCCACACCTTTCCCTTCTTTAGGAGTCACTTGCTGGTTTGCATGGTCGTTCGATTCTGATTGCCACATTATCATTTTAAAACTCAAGGAAGTGACGTCTAGACTGTTGAAAAGGAGGTAAAACTGAATAAAGTACTGCCACTCAAGTTTGCTCAAATCATTTAACTTTCTTCCTTCCTTCTCTTTTCTTTTCTTTCCTCTTGTTTTGAGACAAGGTCTCCCTCTGTTCCCAGGCTGGAGTGCAGTGGCATCATCATAGCTCACTGCAGCCTCCAACTCCTGGGCTCAAGTGATCCTCCTGCCTCAGCCTCCCAAGTAGCTGGAACTAAGGTGTGTGTCACCACTCCCCACTAATTTTCCAATTTTTTTATTTTAATTTTTTTTGTAGAGATGAGGGTCTCACTCTTGCTCAGGCTGGTCTTGAACTCCTGGCCTCAAGCAATCCTCCCGCCACGACCTCTCAAAGTGCTAGGATTACAGGTGTGAGCCTGTCCTATGTCACTTAATTTTCTTTACTTGCCTTTAAAACTCTACTTTTCTTTAAAAGGCAAGTGGGATGGCAATCACCAAGATCATAGCTTTGATACAAGGTAAATAGTACTCCCTTTTTATGTAATTTGTGTGGTTGGGAGGATAGAACACTCGAGACTCAAATAGGATAAGAAAGTGCAGTTGACCCTTGAATAACATGGATTTGAACTGCACAGGTCCATTTATATTCAGAGTTTCTTCTGCCTCTGCCACCCCCGAAACAGCAAGACTCAGCCCTCCTTTTCCTCCTCCTCGGCCTACTCGATGTGAAGACAACAAGGATGAAGACTTTTATGATGATCCACTTCCACTTAATGAATAGTAATTATATTTTCTCTTCCTTATGATTTTTTGTTAATAAATTTTCTTTTCTCTAGCTTACTTGATTATAAGAATAAAGTATATAATATATATAACTTACAAAATATGTGTTAATGTACTGTTTATGTTATTGGTAAGGCTTCCAGTCAACAGTAGACTATTAGTAGTTACGTTTTTGGGGAGTCAAAAGTTAATACGCGAATTTTTGACTGTGTGGGGTTGGAGGTCCCAACTCCCACATTGTTCAAGGGTCAACTGTAAAGCTTGACCTAATTACTAAAGAGAAAGTTTGCTTCCTAGATGGTATTTACCCATATTGACCCCTCCCCCCCAAAAAAGTCACAGGCTACGGATCAAGAAAGGAAAGAGCCAGATTCTTATGTTTTATCATTTATGAAAACAAAACAACTAGCGTGTTAAAGTTTTGCGTAGCTGTATTTTAAAGCGGGGTTTTCTTTGCATTTCCTCTTTTATGTTTCTCTTCTGAATTGTATTCACAATATAAGTAGTAGAAAGAGTTAAGATGAGATTATTCTGTAGAAATCATTATTTTTTTTCGGTGAGAACTCAAAATATGTTGATTAGAATGTACAGTTGGTTAAAAAAATTAGTCATTATATAGAATTTTTCCTTCCCTGTATTATCACATTTCTCTGTATAGCTGATTCATTTTGTGAATCATTACAATCAGAGCTTCTCAGGTCTTAAATGATTTCTCTTTTACTGAGCATTCGAATTGTCTGTTCAGTGTAGCTTAGGAATTTTAAGAAAAATTTGTTTTCAATCAGCCAACTCTTTGCCTTTTTCTCACTTTGTTTCAAAATTTCTTCTACTGAGACCCAAAATCATGTCTGATTTTCATTTGTAAAAATCTTGAAGGAAGCAACTGTTATGATAATGATATGTTTATTTGTTAACACTTTCCTTATTTTTCTTGTTAGTTTATGCACACATAACCGTGTTGTCTTTAGTTTCTCTGTTTTGCACTAAGGGAGCTTGAGATTTTCTCCTCTGTATTGTAAAATATTTGGGCCATTTTATGTGAAAGTTCCAGCAGTAGTTTCCATAGAAGGACTTTCATAAGAAACTTGGTTTAAATGCTTGCTATCCTTGAACTTTAAAGATTTCAGATTTTTCAGTTGTCAACTCAATGACACAAAACACTATAAATGGTATCCATATTAAACCATTGCATCAATCAATTAGGAGGCATGGAGATCTAATATCAACCTGGTGACTATATTTAATAATATTGTATTGTATTGAGATTGTCTAGGAAAATATATCTTCCATGTTCTCTGTATACACATAAAAAATGGTAATTATATGAGGTGACAGATATATCAACTAGCACAATTATGGTATTCATTTCACAGTGTATATGTACACCAAACATCACATTGTATGCCTTAAGTCTATACAATTTTTATTTGTCAGTTATACGTCAATAAATCTGGAAAAAATTGGGAGGCAGTTTTTAGATAACAAGGTGGATTTTTATATTTTGTGGTCACTGTAGCTTAATTCAAATAGCATTTGGTTGTTTCCATGTGCAAAATCTGTATTTAGGCACCACTGGGGGTTATAAAGATGTGTAAGACATGTAGTACAGAGTCTTGCAGACTTTACAATGATATAAATATTCAAAAGCTTAAATTCAAGAACTAATTCAAAGAGCATGCCTGGAACCCAATACAAAACACGACTCAATATATTTAAAATCAAAGTTCAACCTTAAACAAGAAATTAATCATTTTGCTCTTAAAAAGGTGAAACATTCAGGGTAATTTAATAATTAAATCAATAGTAATTTAATTTTCCCATAACAAAACTTTGGTTCAATAATATAAGGAGATTATATTAATTCTAATTTAACAATGATAACAATTCCAATTTAAAATCTCAAGCAAAAAGAGTCATTTTTTCAATTGTGGGAGTGCCATAAACTTTTTTTTTATTGAAAAGAAACAAGACCTAACTAAATTCTAACATTTCACATCAATTGAAATAATATAAACCCCAAATTGTAGCATCATAAAAATGATGATGTTTTCAAATGAAATGATAAATAGCCTTAAATAGGGAGAATCCACAGAAGTCACCAGGATCATCAAATAATGTGAGGTGTAGTGTGCATTCTATTTTTATCTTGGTTGGGATAATAAAGACAACTTCATATTTTTATATTAATATATATTTAGCACCCTGATTGCTGTTGACGAGTCGGATCCAGCTGCCTTCACTGTTTGGCACCCGCCCCTGGCCCATAAAACTTGACTTCACAATCCTGGACACTGGTGCAATCCGCTGTTCACCTTTGGTTCTTCTTTCTCTTCCTTTTTCCTGTTCTTCAAAGGCACACGTCATAGCAAGGCGCCTTCCTCCTTATGTGGCTCTTCTCTTAGCTCCTTACTAGTAGGTAGGATATGGCAGGCCCCATTCTAAGCTCTCACTATGTATTAACTTATTTAATCTTCATCTCAATAATTTTATTAATCCCCTCATTTAACAGTTGAGAAAACAAGGGGCAGAGGGAGATTAAATAATTTGCCTAATATTACACAGATAGTCAGCGGTGCAGCTGAGGCCCAAACAGAGTCCACAATAAATGCTACGCTATTAACTTACGATCTCTAGTGAATAATTGTTAAATCAATGAAAAGCATTTTCTCTCCAAATGTATGTGAAAAATACCATAGCGGAGATAACTTCTTCAATTGCCTTCTTAATGCCAATCTCCGTTCCCTCTCCTCAGCATTAAATCCCACATTCCGAGTGATATTTCAAGCTTTTTCTTATGCCCCGTAATAGCCCTCAAGTCCTCTGAAACACACCAAATCACCTGAGATATTTGGTCCTATCTTTCACGCACGTGTACATTTTAATCTTTCAAAATGCCTCTTTTTTGTGCATATATATTCTCTGTGAATGGAAGCCTGGAAGAAACTATAAATATTTTCCCTGTGAAATATTTTGGCGTGCTGCTTTTCTTCTTATTCCAGGTCACGTAATTTCAAATTTGATTCCTTATGTTGGCCTTTGAGAATACCTGTTACTTATACTAATTCATCGATAATGGCAATAAAAAATATCTTATTCTCTTACAGGGAATGCTGCACTTCCTTTTGATCTCTTCTTCAATTCCGGAGGGAAAGAGAGGTTTGCAAAGAATACTGACATATTTACCATGCTCACAAGGATTATATTTCATTGTCATCTTGATAACTGACAACATAGAACTTGTAGGAACGCAGAGTTTGCCACCAGCAGCCTACACCTGCACAAAAAGAGTCGTCTCCTTGAGGTTCCAATGGCACATTAACATCTAAAGATAATCTCTAGATTTGACGAAGGTTGTCAAAGAGAGGACCCCTCTCACCAAAACCCTGTTTATTTTTCATAAAAGATGGGTGGAACATAAGGAAGACATTTTAAAATTTTGGCTAGAGAGGTGGTGGCCTCTAAAAGTTAAATTTATAATTCTGGTTACAATATAGTCTTGGCTTTCTGTATGAGGGGAAATGAAAAAAAGCTCAGTGGTTTTAGAATCATTGGTTGATTACAATATGTCAGGAATTTCTTATCTGATTTTTGAAACAAATTTCAGTCAAAATTACAATTAGGGATTTTGATTTTAAGAGAAATATTAACCAGGATGTTGGCATTCTGCATATTTATATTCCCAGCTGCCATGGTGGACCCATGATAAGACAGAAAATGAAGAACTCTGGTGCAAATCAAGTAGTTACATGGTTTACTAAAAACAAGTTAATGCTAATCAATAAAGGAATGCTTAAGAAGAATAGAATACTATAGAAGAGGTTCCAGAGAATTTGTTATAATCAATGTGGGGGCCTCCCTAACCTTCCAACAACCTCTAGCTCCGTGTAACTTGTGGAGTGTGGAGGTAACACAGCCACGGTGGGAACGAAAAGGATCCGAACTCCTAACTCTTTTTTATTCACTTTGATCCCTCCATTTTGTTCAACAAATTGAATTCAAGCTAGCAGCTACAGGATTGCACAGGCGTAATGAAATGGAAGCTGGAGGATTTGGGGTTGGGTCCCTACTTGGCTTGCTATATATTATTTTTGCTTGCACGGCCTGGCCAGTGGAACAGTTGCCTTTGGGTTTAGGACCAAGGTCAGACACTCTAACTTTCCTGCTCTCTGCATGAGCTACTGTGCATACAGTGAAGTTTAAGAATCAGAAAATTGTTACTACACAGGACATTTTCTTAGCATCAAATAGCAAATTGAAGCTTTTGTCATTAAGACAGTGAAATCAGTTAGTCCACAGTGGAAACACAATGAAGATTATTGTCAATAATGGTGGTGAGAAGTTACTTCTTGAAACACTTTTTTTATAAATACATTCAGTGAACAAATGTACGCATGCATTTTCTCTTAAATACACTAACCAGTTGAAATATAAAAATATTAAATGGCTGAGCATTAAATTTAAATGATGAAGAAGAAAGATGTGCCCAAGGCACTTGCCTGATTCAGGGAGAAAAGATTATTGCAGGCCACTGAACCAGAACAGAAGTTTAGAGAAGATTATCAAGCAAAAGAAAAAGATGCTTCTTTTTTTTAAAAAAAAATCACAATGACCAAAAAGATCACGAATGGCACATCTAATTTTAAAATGTTCACATATAACTATTTTGAATATCACTGATGTGTTCTGGAAATGAAAATCAAGAAAAAGCAAAAGGAACATGCATAAGAATAATGCAAGCATATTGGTGTAGCTCTTACACCAAGAAAATTCTTTTTCTCTCTACCCTTGGGTTTCACATAATAGATTCTCAGTAGATATTTGTGGTATCGAGTAAAATGCAATCACTGAAAGCCTGTTCTGGGGTTGTTTTTCATTTGTGCAAGGGAATGGCTCTCCGAAGCAGTGGCCATGCAGGGGAGAGGCTGTTAATGAGCAGGTAGTGCAGTGATCAGACAGTGGAGTCACTGTCAGGGCCCTGGTAGTGTGAGGTTTTGGGCTGAAATACTTCACTGCCCTGAGCCTTAGTTTACTCATCTGTAAAACAGGGATATAAACAATGCCTGTGCATTAGGGCTGCTGTGACGATCCAATTAGATAACACACTTGAAGCGCTCAGCAGTGTCTGGGACACAGTAATGCTCAGTAAATATTAGCTAGGACAATGCTTTAATCTGATGCTATTTGAAGTGACAAATGGTTCAGTAACTCTGAATCACCCATAGAATTAATGTTAGGAGGGTTCTATTCTTCAGTTTACGCTCTCTTCAAGAAAAAATTTAATAATATAGAAACAAAAAACTATATTTTAACGACAGCATATTTTAAGTGATCTTTCAGAATGGATAAAATATTGCTTCACGTTTACTAATTTGGATCATATAATTACAGGAACAAATAATTGCCCATCTCTAATTTTAAAGGTGTACATTGCTGACAACTTTTATTTTTATGGGCTGTTAAAACATTACTGTTTAATTATCTTGAGAAGAGTGGCTTCGTTGAATTGGGTAGACATTAGCTTTAAAGAGTCCGGAGAAAGGCATGTTAGGAAGACCTGTATGTTTAGCATCTCAAATAGACCCCAATTTTCATGATATTAAAAAAACACAGCCTATCGATTTTTTTCAAAACTCCCAAAATGAAAACCATCACCAACTTTCAAAAAGCTAAGATCAGAAAATACCCATGAAAGTATGTAGTTTATTAAATTCCATAAAAACAGATCTCCTGGTATGCTACTAAAGATAGAAGCATCTCAGGTGCTTGTAGTGGAGGGTGGTCTTGGCTACTGTGTGTGGAAGGAGGAGAGAAAGAACATGGTGAAGGATAAAACGGAGGAGATGGGAATTAGGCATTGCCGTGGGCTGCTCAATGACAGTGTGTGAATCTTTCGCCTGGAGTTAGGCATAATTCTGAGATTTTAAATGGATTCATCTTTGTATTAGTGAATGCCCACGTCTTTCAAATCTAATCTGTATCTACATCTACCTTTGTTCTTCTTTTCTTACGGAATGTAATATTAGACTACATACCGATCCTTGTCAAGAAATTGCCAAATTATGTAAAGCTGGCTTGAGGGATATGGAGATTTCCGAAAATGGGGAATTACAATGTTTCCTGCCATTTTTCTATTAAATTTACATAAGCCAAAGATCACCCAAGTGTATTTTGTACGAAAATCAAATACCTTGAGCCCCTGACAAGAAAATATGTACCTCTTTGTGTTTTCTGTGTTGGTGTTAGGACTCCTTCACTCTCCTGGTTGTTCAATCTTTGAATCTCTGATTCTTTAAACCTCTGGCCTTCTCTCTTTTGGCTTCTGCATCCAATTAATGGAGAGGTCCTGGCAATTCTCCCTCTGCAGTATCAGCTAACACCTGCTCTGCCTTTAAGATGGGGTTCAAACATCCAGGAAGCTCTGCTCAATCCCAAAGCCCTGTTGGCCCCTCTCCTTTACATTTTGACAATACTTTGTGGATGCCTACTTTATCATCGAACTCGCCACATTTTGTTATCATGATTGGCAATAATATCCAAGGACAAATTTGGTTCTCAAATTTGGCTTCATGTTTGAATCATAAATAATTAAAAACCAACTAAGTCAGAATCTCTAGGGAGGTGAGATCCAGGCAAGGTATTTTTAAAAGCAGCACTTTGCAAATTTTAACAGTTCACCTGGGAATCTTGTTAAAATGCAGATTCTGATTCAATAAAGAGATGAGGCGGGACCTGAGATTCTGCATTTCTAACAAGCTCTCAGGCTAAAGCAGTTCAAAGTTGCCCCCAAATGGCCATACATTTTAGAAGAAAATTTCATATCCCATCTGTTTTTATATCTGTATCTTAAGCTCACAAACTCTTACCCAATACAGGACTACTTCAGTAGAAGTGTTGAGATTTTCTTATAAATCAGAATTTGGTTTTTCAGTATTTGCCCTTTGCCATTTTTAGTCTCAATAAGCACATCCCTCCCCAGCCCCGCCTCGCTGGTGTTTCTGCATCATCTCTGGCAACAGAACACAGTGGAGGGCTGAGCAACGTGAAGATGGAGGAGGAGGAAGGTCTCATTGCTTGCGCGTAATTAGGATATGATCTTGCCTGTTTGCTTCATTGCTGCTCCAGCCCCTGGACTCCCTCTTTTGCTGGGTGACCTCATGCGACCCTCCCTTTTTTCTCCCATCTACACCCGAAAGCCCTCGTTTCCCACGCCCATTCTCACACTTCCCTCACTCCATCAAATCCAAGTCACTGCCGTCCGTATGATTTGCCCCAGTGTAATTTGAACAAATCAACACAAATATACACAGATGTTTGCAATGTAAAAATTTCCTTTTTCTATTTTAAGTGCTATTTGCTCAACAGCATTATTTCGCCTTGGTTAACGCTTCCATCCTTCCATGTGCAGATGAATCTTTTCAGTTTTAAGCACCCAGGATAGGATCTGAGTAATTTCAATTTAGTTGGGCTAATAGCATGATTAAAAGTTTTATTAGCTTTTCTACACCTTTGTAAGTCTACATATAAAGCCCTACGGTTCCCAGAGTGTGTGCTGAGGCAGCCTGGGGTGCAGCACGGAACTCACTAGGAAATCTTTCAAAATTTGGAAGGAAACACAGATACACGTGACCTCAGACACCTTGTGACTTACTAGCTCGAGGTAGTTCACAGTGTCAACAGTAGGTGGCACTGCATTCCTTTTGATGATGTCACACATTTCTAAAGGTGTGTTTTCCACAGTGGCTGTGATCAAAAGCAGTTTCAGCGCAAAAATCAGTGTGGGAAAGGAAACAAGGGAGGTGGTGTCCAATCTCATTGAGAAACTATGCAGTGTCCAATAGATGCACACGTTCCATTTGTAAGCAACTGTGGTTAAGACTGAAGTAAAAATATTGCTTTTTTTCTGTCAATTTATGTGCATTATTTTTTCAAATGGCACCAATTCAATAGAAGAGAAATACTTGAGTTGTTTGAGCCTAACTACTTAATACACGGAACTGTTAGCTATTTCTTTTAGCTTAAGGCCACTGTGAAAAAGAGCTCTGTGAACCAAGAAAGTTTTGAAACTTCTGCTCTAGTTTAATCACCTTTTTTAAAAAAATTTTTTCTTGCCCCAAAGTTTCCTGACCTGGTAGATCTGTATAATCACATCTGATGTTTGCTTTATTCCAAGTCAATTAAAGGTGGACCAAGTTGCTGCCACAAATGAGGGACAATCCCTTCATTTTTTCCTTCTTTTTAAAAGTTTATTTTTGTTTTTTCTATTTTTAGTTGTCTGTTGATATCCTATAACTTCAAGGATGGATTTGGGAAAATGCCATATCAACAGTTCAAGAACACCTCTTACACACGTGTGAAATAGCAATGCTGGCAACGATGACAACTTTTTGCCCTGAATTTTTTCTCCAGCTAATACTCTAATGTATTCCAATTCAAGGAGGAGGTGAATGGGCAGCAGGGAGTGGAACATGATGATGCCTTAGGGAAATTTATTAGCAGCCAATAAAATACCCAAATCCAACTGCTCTAGTCAAAGCCGTGCTCGTGAAGGGATTTTGCCACTATTCTCTGTAGTTTCCACTGAGAGATTCATTAATTACCTTATTTTACTTCTGCAGTGCTATAAAAGTCGATATTCTACTTTGATGCATTGCACGTAGATTTAACAGAATGTATGCACTGAATTTTTCACCAGTAATAGTAACTTTATGCACCCACTATGTGCCAGCCTCTAGTGCCTATCTCACTTAAACTACAACTCCAGCAGGTAGGCATTGTTGCGTTTTCTGGATAAAGGAACTAAAGCCCAGAAAGCTTAACAACCTGCTCTTTCTCGTTCACGAAACTGGCAACTGGTAGTGCAGCAGGCACTCTCGCATCTGCTCGAGTCCACAGCTCACAACTTTGCCCCATGGCAATATTACCTTTCACAATTATAATTGTAAAACTGATTCTTATGTGGTTTTATCCACTGCTGCTCTGAGTATCCTGAAATATCCGGGCCTTTCGTTAAGAATAGGTGGTATTATAGATGTAAAATGGCACCGCAATTTGAGAAGAAAAGCAGGAAGAAAAAAGAGATCCATCTTTTAGATAAAGCACTTTTTAAAACTTAATCTTGTATGACAATAATGCTGTTTGTGTTGTAAAAAGTGCTTTAAAGATTTTAAAATTATTATTTTCTTTATAATCATCACCATATTAACATTGTGTTACTCAAACTTCACAAAGGAAATGGAGCGAAGTACAAGTAGGTGAACTGCCTTTCTCCAGTAGTCACACGGCGTGTGAATTTCACAGCAAGTACACGGCTAGATCCTTGGGGATCTGTGTTGACGGCTCACCCCTTCACTGAGTACTTCCTCTCCCACTTTATTCCACATTAATAATTCACTTCATTGGAACATTGCCTGGCTACCTCAGCTCAAGCCAGGGACGGCTTTCTTTCGTTTATGGTGGTAAATACTCAAAGAGGATATTTGCACACAGTTATTCAGGGATATTTCATGGCAGACTCAGTGTGAACATGCAGCCCTTAGAATCTGCGAAATTTATGTTATTTGCATGATATCCTAATATAGATGTTTTAACATCATAGCTGTAATCATAAAGGAAGACATTTTATCATGTATATTTTTACATTCATTCTCAGTTTGTTTATGAAGGGATGTGTGACAATGATTTTTTTTTAATCAACACCAACTTATGAAACACAGAATCTGCAAAGTACAAAACTGTATCCTTGTTTTTTCTTTTACATCTTTTCAGTATGTAGATACTCTGCAACAAGAATGGAGCTGGTGATAAAATTCCAGTGAAACTCATGATGACAGTCTAACCAAGCTGTTTCCCTGACTCAGCTCCAGTAATCTGGAAGGGCTATAATAGGCCATGCCTCCTCACTTTACTTTCTGTAGTCAATAAAACGGTCAGATGATATTTGGAGATAGCACCTTTATATAACCATTTTTCTTTTTTGTAAACCTTGCCACAAATCACAAGATTTTGAAATGCCTGGCTCTTGCCGATTATTTGAGATAAGATTAAACAGCAGCAGCAGCAACAACCACCACCAAATCTAAGGTCGTGGTGGGTTTTGACAGCAAGGGGCTCCCTTTGGTCAGGGGATGGGTCGTGTCATAGGTGGCAGAGTTAAGAAATAGTTAATGTGAACTTGGCCAAAGGACTATAGCTCAGAATATTTGCTTTCAGAATGAGGAAAAGAAACCTTACTTTCCTTACAGCTTAATCACTTTATTCCTATTTTTAAAACACCCTACTTTATAGAATAGCTGGACCACATTTTCTAAGCTGAAGTAAAAATTAAAGGATTTATGATAATCCCATGTGGATGGTTGTGGGCGTTTCATTTTCAACTGGAGCATTTTCTCTCTCTTTGTTGCAGTGCTAACATTTCTCAGCTTCTTGCTACAGTCTTTTTTTTTCCCCTGAAACTACTCAAATGAAAAAAAAAAAAAGTCTTACCAGATAAGGAACAATGCGTACTGTTTTGGGGACTAGTTCACATACTCCCCGTCTATTTATTAGAAGTAACTTCTTCAGGCTTTTAAACTCAGAATGTCAAAGCGCCCAAAGGAATCCTACCTTGCCCACGTACTGGTAATCGGATCCCGTGTATTCCTCCAGGAGAAAGAACTGATTCCACATCCAGCTCCTTTTGGAACGGTTCAGCTCATTTTTGCTGTTTCCGGAGAGCTCCAGAGCCCTTTTCTTTGCTGGGAAACCACTAGTCCTCTTAGATAATGGAGTTGAGAAAGTTGGGTAGGGCTGACCAACCCAAAAGAGCAGAAAGAAGTACCGGTAAGTTCTCATCCTGATGGCACTGTGGAGTTTCTGGAAGCGAGTCCCCCTCTCCTGGAAGTGCCTTTTGTTCACTGCACTGGATCCAACCTCATTCCTCCTTTCTTCCTTAATGTTCTTTGCTTGGCTCTCAGAGGATATCTGGAAAGAATAATAACATATCAAGCATTTTTAGAGATGCTTAAAATTCAGTGTTAGAGCAAATAGGCTGGAAAAAGAGGACAGAAATTTGAATAGCAAAACAACAAAAACAAGTTGGCTATCAATTTTGAAATGAGGAATACGATCTTTCCGATATGCTAAATGGAAGGCATGTGCCGAGTAGGAAGCTGCTGTTTCCTTTCTCCTTTTCTATCCCTTAAAAATCCTATTTTAAGTAATAGCATTGCTGTAGGTCAACACGCCGTGGATTGTTGCACCGCTCTTTTACCTTTGAATACGTGGGCTGAGATCCGGTTAGAAAAAACGAGTTTGTGTTTCTGGTTCTATTTCCATATTTATCCTCATGCACAAGTCTAAGGCAAAGAATATCACAGACCATTTGAATTCAGTTGAAAGTGGATAATGTTGAAACCTCGCTAGAATGCACTGAGTCCCTGGGACGTGCCAGGCGTGTCTGCAGACCTTGGCCTTGCAGGTATACTGTGTTAGGACCGCCGGGTCAAATAAGGTTGCAAGAGACCATCCGTTTCCTCTTTGGAGTGCACATGAGCATACTGAAGTGTCTGAAGGGAAGTTTCTAAGGTGATATTTCGCAATGATGAGGATAAGCCCATGCATATTGAATCCAGCATTTCCCAGACTTGCCCAGAAAACGCATTTTTCCTCATAAGACCTAATAGCACTATAGGATGGCTGATTGAACAACCTATAAAATTTGTATTTAATAGACTATAAGCATTAAATAAGCAATTTTATTCAAATTTCTTTAGGAAGTCTTTGGCTTTTATCTCTAAATTTTACTCATATCATAAACAATCAAGCATATTTGTTAAAATTGGTCAAATTACATTTTTTTGTTAAAACTGGAAAATTACAGTTTCTATATAATTTTCACAGGTGCATCAAACATATCTCAGTAGTACAGTGAGGGCCATTGATTGGTTTTTTCAGAAAAGTCAGCTATTATGCTTGTGGGTAATAATTTTCCATGGCAAATATTAATTTTCAAGAATGCAACCTACCATTTAAAAATTCCTGGGGACAGACTACTTAGCAAAGATGCCCCAAATTGGTTTACCAGTTTAGGTAATTAAAGTCATATATGCTTAGATTTTCTTTCTAAACTTTCTTACATATAAAAAAACCCAATAAATTACTCCTTTATATTGCTATGTGATATAGGAAAAATATGTTCTTAAATAATACTAAAAACAACAACAAAAAGAAAGTGTTTTGTAATGTAGAACATAGCAGTAATTGAACTGGTACATTCACTCTAAACCATGCAGATAAAGAGACACGTTTTAAGTAGTCCAACTAGTATTTTTTTCTCTAAATCAGAGAAGATTGGTTTACTTGATTCCTATTATTCTACTCGGTAAATGCATATGTGACCAGGTCTTTTTGTTTGTTGTTTTTTACTCCAGCAATGAGTAATTATAACCACCTAACATATGGTTAGTGAAAGCTTTCTGTTGGAAAATAAATGCAATATTTCATAGCATTCCGCATTTTAAGCCCTTTATTCCATTATTATGCATCTTCTTGATAGCAGGCTGGGGAAGTTGAAAATTCCACAGGTAAGTTAAATTAGTCCAGTGACAATTAGTCATGCTGGAAAAGTGCCAGGCAACAGCATCCTTGTCATTATGCAGCCTTGGTACAGGTGTGGAATGACTGACAATCAGGTAACGATGCATCTTCCCTCCCTCTTGGCTGGTGTATAAAGGGAACCTGGAAGACGTATGGAGACAAGCCCTCCAAAGACATCCATTCACTTTTAGTAATAGAGATTACACTGAGGTTGATTCGTGGAAATTACATTTTTCTTAATTTCCCACATTCTCCATTATTTGCAAAGACAAATCCTGCGGTGAAGAATTACATGTCTGCTGCTGCTCTCCCTGAGCGCCCCATGGTGCTGGCAGAGAAGAGGGATTTGGAGAATGGAGGTGTCAGCTGTTTAAAAGGCAGACTCCTAAGGGCCATTTTAAAGAAAAACCGATCCCTGTGGGTGTTGTGTGCAAACTCCACAAGCTGTTGCCACTTGATTATTAAATATTAGTTCTTTTTAATATCACAGATACCAAAATGTCAAGTATTTCATTTTTTTCTTGCTTGGTAATGAGCTTTTAAAGTTATACAAATTTAAGCAGTATTTCTAAGGATGCTAGTTTTGCTATAATCCAGCTCTTTTTGTATCAACTTTATAGGATGTGTCCTTGGTTAAAAACTTAATATGCAAAATTGAATTGCTATGATACATTAAGATTTGTGTTAGTTTTTTAGATGGATAGGTTTCTCTCTGAAATTCTGTAGATTTTTTAAATTAAAAAACCCTCTAAATTGTTGAATCTATAACTTAGCAATTCTCATTTGATACTTCTTAATAGGCAGGATTGCATAGAGGTTAAGATCATCAATGCTGGAGCCAGACTGCCTAGGTTTAAATCCAGCCTCTACAACACTCTCTGTGAACTTGGGAAAATTGTTTAATCTCACTGTACCTCAGTTTCTTCTTCTGTAAATGAGGACAATTACAGTACCTATTAATACCTTATAGGGTGTTGTAAGGATTAAATGAGGCATTATTTGCAAACCATGTAGAACAGGGCCTGGTACTTAGTAAGGTATTAATAAGTATTAGCTGTTATTATTACTAATTATTATTGTTATTCCTGTTTGAATTGCATGTGTAGAATTCATCCATATCACATTACAAAAGTCTGCAGAAGATAGCACACTTTCCTCGTAGGCCTAAATGCTTTTTTATTGTTCAGAAAACATTTTCAAGCAAATCAAAGTCTCTTAAAATTAAAGAACAGAAACACGTTAGAAATCAGAATTCATTCATAATTGTTCGTGTCTGTGTGTGGACTTCAGCATTGAACAGTAATTGTATAGAAACAGAAATGGCAGAGATACTGTATGTCTTATCTCCAGGGCTTGCATGAAGGAGAATATGGGCAAAAAGAAAGTTCACTGGAGGATGGTGGAGGATGGACCCATTCATAGAATCTATGTATTTTTTCTTTCCATTTTATTATGTTGAAGTTTTAAAAATCATCTTTGCTTTATTCAGGTGAAAAAAATCAGAAGTAGCTTCAATTTAGTAATTTTGCTCTTGTGGAAATGGTACTGGTACTTAACATACTGACATTATTCTAATGTTATATCAGATAAGAAGTGGATAAGCTAAAATGAATGATATCTACTATGGTTTGAATATCTGTCCCCTCCAAAACTCATGTTGAAATTTAATCTCCAATGTGGCAGTATTGAGAGGTAGAGCCTTCAAGAGGTGATGGGGTCATGAGGGCTTTGCCTTCATGAATGGATTAATCCATTTATAGATTAATGGATTAATGGGTTATCATGGGAGTGGGGCTGGTGGCTTTTTAAGAAGATGAAGAGAAACCTGAGTAGCATGTTAGCACGCTGGACTCCTCAACATGTGATACTCTGCATTGCCTCCGGACTCTGCAGATTCCCCCCAGCAAGAAGGCCCTCACCAGGTGCAGCCCCTTGCCCTTGGACTTCTCAACCTCCATAACTGTAAGAAATAAATTCCCTTTCTTTGTAAATTACCCAGCTTCAGGTTTTATGTTATAAGCAACAGAAAAAAACTAAAACAATGGCTGTATTTTTGATTTTACTTAATCTAAAACATGAAATGAAGAAAAAAATAGCATGCTCCAAGCATGGCCTTAAATACAAAAAAACCCCAGGACTCTTAAGGTGCTGAATGGTCATGAATTCAAGCAAAGGAAGGAAAGGGCCCAGAAGCAGCACAACTTTGAAAAATGTGGGAAGCTGTTGATTTCTGAACAGTCAAAATACAGGAAAACCACATGGCAACTAGTAATCAGAGGTGGTGGCTCATTTTGTAGACGTCAGGGAGTAAATGCAAAGCACAAAGAAGAATGGGCATGTCTAGATACTAAATTTAAAATAGCAGGCATGGTTATTCAGTCAGGAAAGAACCAGAAGATTGGACAGTGGAAGGGGGAATAAAAGCAAAACAAAGCAGATATTGTGTTTTTTTGCTCCCCCACTCTCACCTTACAGTCCCTCTTGGCATTAAGAAGAAATCAGTTAGAAACATAAACAACTCTATAGAAATAAAAATCGAACTGCCTAATTACAGTCTAATGAGAGTTTAGCAATGGACTTAAAAGACTATTTGATAGACTATGTCTCTACTTTTTCTTGTGATCTAATTTTTTGCGGGGGGAACTTTCTATTAATATTTTCTATAGGTGATTGTATGCTCTAAAATTCGATATGCAAAAGTGATTGATCAAGAAAAATGGTTGAATCTTTACAGAAGCCTTATTTTAGTGATGAGTACAAGATAATTAAGATGTTTATGGATAGTGGGGCAAGACACAAATAGCATTGATAATTGCATACTTTGAAAATTTATTTGCCTGTGAGCCAATATGCATATATACTTCAATATCACTAGAGTACATAGTTAAGCCCAGGTTTTGTTTAATGCATGCCATTTAGGAGGAGCCTGGGCCTCACTAATTCAGATTCTACCATTTAGAATATGTGATAATTAATGTAAAAGCTGGGCTGAAGTTTTCCTTTGATTAGCAAGACCTTATTCCCTAGATTATTGGAAATTAATAGTGTAAAAATATTTCATAGAAATACACAGAATCAAAAGAAACTAGTATGTCTTCAAGTTCCCCAGAGTACTTTGGAATCACCTTTTATTCATAAATAATTAATATGCTAATTAGAAAATTTCTCCATTGATTGAATTGATTCTCTAGTGACTTATGTTTGATAACAGTTTGAATGACTCAAATGTATTATCTGGTTTTGAGATATTGATTTCATTACACTATTTACAGATAAACATATAAGTAATTATTAGACACATTTGAAAGCAATATAATTACGTTAAAGTTTTAGAATTCAGACTTGACATACATTTGTTCTGGTGTTATTGACTAATTGTAATCAGTGCAATATTACTATAATGCTATCTAGACTTACAAATTAAACCAAGCACATTTATTCTTTGGTACATGGAGCCTTAACTTTGACATTGAAAGCATTCAGTAAAGCAACATTATAAATATACTTTAACCATTTACCATAGTAAGAGAATGTTTTAAAATCTATTATGAAATTGTTTCTTCAGAAAAATGGTGTTGCATATACATACTGTAGCATAGTACTTTGTATGAGGTGGCTCACAGAAAGCATTTATGTAAATATTGTCTACACTTAAGTCATCCTAACCCATACACATAGAACTCTTCTTAGTATGTGGATCATAATTCTCTTATTAATTTTTGGTACATTTTCATACATTATATCATTAATGAAGCTGGTTATTTATGACTATTTAAGATCTATGTTATTGCATTCCAACTCTGGGCCTGAAATCTCACTGGTCCCACTCTGTCTTTGGGTGCAATTGGGATGAGGATGATATTGAGTCTATTAAAGTCTAGAAAATTAATGAAACAGAATTGTATTTAATTCAGGATGAATTAAACAGAGTGAAGTCATAGGGAAACATGACTTCCTACAAGTCAAGTCTTAAAAAATACATACGTTATTTATTTTGAGACAAGAATTTTACAGCCCATTAAGTTTGCTTGAGATCAATTTTCTAATCACCCAAAAGCCTTTGTTTTGAATAGGTTGCTACCTGCTGTGAATAAAAATAATGTCATGGAACATGGTTGATCTTCTGGAAGTGATGACATAAGGACAGAGCCAATTTAAAGTTTTGGTAGGGATTTCACACGAAGTCTTCATTTCTAAACCTCCATTTCATTTTTCCGTAAATGTCAAAGTCACTGTTGAGTAAAATTGGTTCCATTTCGTGTGTGTAATGAACTCCACTGAAATGTGTCAAACAGCTTTGGCACCTCTCACCACATAGCACTTCCCTTGTGCCAATGAATCATTATGGCAACAGCCATCAAATGATGCCTGATTTTTTTTTTTTTGGTAAATGTTTATATTTGTGGATAATATGCCAATCTGTTTGCAAACTGATGTATTTCCAGATGAAGCTATTTCAACAGTATTACCCTCGTTCTAAAACATATTCCACACATTGCACTAATAAAGATAAAATCAAATGTGTTACAGAACATAAAATGGCATCTTATATATAGTTGAGGCTCAAGGAATATTCGTTGGTTTGAAATACTCATTTGGGACCAAAATAAAACTTGAATTAGAGCACTAAGAAAAAGTTCTTTTTCCACACGAGGGGAAAGCCTAAACTATTTTATCGTGAGAGAAAATATCAGAATATGGTTAGGCAGACTCTGACCTGCCACATGTCTGGGTTAGAATCTCAGCCCCCATCAACACTAGCTAGATAAACAGGGGACAAATTTATGTCTCAACTTCTTTATCTATAAAATGGGATAATATTAATAGGACCTTCCTCGTAGGGTGTCTGCAAAAATAAAAATGAATGAATTCACGTGAGGACTTAATTATTAGCATTAAAAGAGCTTCGACTACTTAAACTGTCAAGGAAAGTCTCAGCAGAGGATTCACACAGGCCACTCTGGGGACACATTTTACCTCTCGTGCATCTTTTTGTTTTGCCTTTTACAATTAAGAAACTCCAATTAGTTATTAATATTCAAAAAATCGGTAGATCCCCATTTCTGGATGAACTTGAAACCTTAGTGGTTCTGGGGACTCTTATTTCTGGAGTAGAGGGCGCTGCCTCCCGTAGCAGTGCCAGGGGCTTCCTGGGCAGCCACAGTCTCCACTCTTCCCTACGGTGCTCCCTGCCGGGGCCTTGTGATCAACTGCCTCTTGCCATCTCACTTTCGCTGTGGTTTTCTTAGACTTGCTTGTTTCATCCTTTATGCATCTCACCTGGCTGCTGAGGGCTTTTGGGTACGTGGACCTTGTCTTTTCCCAAAAGATTACTCATGCTGACAAAGGAGAAGAGAAAGTATTTTTATACTTTAATTAGCTATTCATGGCATGAATTTTAAACATTTCTGTGGCAAACTATACATTTAGATTGCAGAAATGTATGAAAGACTTAGTTGCACGTCACTCTCTGCTTATATGTTCTTTGGCAAATATATTCATTCTTTTGGACATACAGCTATTTACGACAATGAAGCTTAAACGAGACTGGGAGATGTCAAAACCCACTCACAAATTAGCGTGGATGATTGCAGCGAGTTTGCTCTTCTTTTAACTGTTCAATGACAGGGCAGCCTGAGAGTACTGGTTGGCAGCTATGGGCAAGCAGGAGATAAGGGTATCTTAGAGGGGATGGGGAGTCAAAAACAGATTTAACTTTATTAAATTGCAAAACGAGTCACATGGTTGGCTTTACCATTTGGGAACTTGGCACATCACAAATGATTTTTAAAGACTCATACTTGTATAAAATGTTATCAGGAGTGGAGATGTTTTATTTATTTTTGCAGATCTAATGTCTAAGTCTTTTTATCAATCACATGGTGTCTAACTCATAGATGCTAACACTGGTTAACATTTGCTATATTCTATCTGTGAACTTATTATGTGCTACGCACTACACTAAGCGTATCACAAAGGTGCTTTCATTTCTCACATCCATCCTGAGAAGTGGATAATATTCTTTCAATTTCTGCAGATGAGAAACTGAAGCTTAGAGAGGATGAATAATTTGTCCAAGGTCATGCAGTGAGTACGTAATGAAGCCGGAACTTAACCTAGGCATCAGACTAAGGTGTCTTCACTCTGAATTCATCCTAAGGAGGTACAGTCCAGGCGGCTGCCCACATGGTAAGCACTCAATATATCTGTGACCTTAAAATTGAGTTTTCATGATTCTCCTAAAAAATAACACCATACAGTCTCTGAGAGTGAAAATAGTTGTTACAAAGTTTGCAGGCTAAATAAGAGCAGCAAACATGCCAGGTATTGGGATAAATGTTCTACAACCATGTAAGTCTCACTACAATCCTTTGAGATGGGAACCATCTTTTTATTCTGTTTTAGAGACGAGAAATGCGGCATAGAGGAAATACTTTGCCAAACGTACACAGCTTTGGCAAAGTGAGTGGCAGAGTTTGGATAAAACCCAACTAATCTAGAGGCGCCCTCTTTAAGTATGACATCCACTATGTCATTTGTATTTTGCTCATGGAAACGGCATCTAGGTTTTATTTACTCTCATTTCAGACAAAATTTGAACAAATTTATCATCAGGTTTCTAAATCCCTAGCAAATTGAAGGGATGGGGCAAGGAGTGCTGGAGATTGGAGTATCATTAGCGGGAGGGGGTGGCGGAAAGGCGCAGACAGAGTAGCTATAAAAGGCAAGCTGGAGAACTGAAGACAGAACGGAGTGAGTCAGGGGCTGGCCTTGGGAGAGTAAGGGAAATCCTACGTCCCTATGCCAAGAGCAGTGCCTGGCTCTTAGTAACACCAGATAAACATTTGCAAAATAAGTGAATGTATGGATGAATGCATGCACAACTGAGTGTAAGAATGACTAAATGCATACATTAATGACTGCATGACTAACAGCTATAACAAAGAACATGTGTATACTTCATGGCACTGGAAAGTATCACCACATTGCAAATACAGCCCACAGAGATACATAACAATGACCTCGAATCATTAAGAGAAGGTCCCAGTCTTCTTGAATGTTTGGCTTGAGAAAGCATGGATGTGTAGAATAAGTATAAGAAAAATTACTGTCAAAAGTTGTTACAGTGGTATTTAGATGAACTGGGTTTACACCTCTGTCTCTCTCTCTCTCTCTTCCCATGTGATCTTGGGTAAGCTATTCTACCTCTCTGAGCTTTTGTTTGTCATGTATAAATTTTGGGCTGATGTACTAATACCCAGGGATAGAATATCACTGTGGTTAGAGGTACACAGAAGCCAGTTTACCCATTTGTATCCTAGTATCAATACTTATTAGCCAAGAGATGTTGGCAATTGACCATATAATGTGCTCCAATTTCCTTATCTTTAAATCAGGAATAGCAAATTTTGGGGACTCAGTGGAGGTACCTGAAAAATAGCACCCCTCTTTCTCTTCCAAACTCCAAAGAAATTATGAAATATAGGAGTGTTAGATGAAGACTTAAAATATCATCTTTATTACTTAAAAAAAAAGTCAGGTTGGAAAGGTAGCTTTAGTGTAAGAGATGAGCAGGCTTGTTAAGTAAATCCCAGAATAGGCAGGCCCCCCACGGAGTCAGGGTTACACTTTATTTTGTTCTTTTGCAAAAGCACAAGTGGTTCCTACGTCTGGGTTGTGGGCTCCGATTCTACAGTTCAGAGCCACAGGGAATGACTTTCCGTTCCCAGCCCGAGCCAGCTCAAGTACAGACCCTGAGGTCTGAAAGACAGTGATGGGGAGGAATCCGTTTTAATTCCCACTAATTAAAAAAGATCATTAGAGACATCAATAATCCTGAGAGCCAGTAAATCGCTTATTATTTACCAACAGTTCTTGTATTTAAAGCTTAGCTTTTTGGAGTTGTTTACAGCATGACTAAAAGGGAAAAGAAGTATGAATAATTTAAAGATAGGGAGTTTAAAGTTTCCCTTAAAATATCTTTCATTTCAGGTCAATCGATGCATCACAGGCAAAATGAATTCTTTTCCATCTCTCTTCACCTTTCCCACTACACACACACACACACACACACACACACACAGCAGAAAGGGATAATGATCCATATATTTTTATGTTTTTCAGACATTTGCCTGTTAGCATTGAAAATCTATCATGGCAATTCTAACCTAAAGGTAGCAGTATTTACAGAGGTGTAACCCTTTACACCAAGTTATAGTGGAAAGAAAGAATCAAAGTGCCACTTGCTGTTTGGATAGCTTTGTCCATTTACTGTGTTTTATGTGACACT